>JAULCA010038666.1:3984-18047 GCA_032360845.1 Crassadoma gigantea
ACGCCTAGCTATTGACAATAAGTGACTGCTCCCTCTCATAAACTCAGCTTATATCACAACTGTCTATTGACAATAAGAGACAGCTGCTCCCCTCTCAAAAAATCAGCTTATGTCACAACTGTCTATTGACAATAAGTGACTGCTCCCCTCTAAAAAACTCAGCTTATATCACGCCTAGCTATTGACAATAAGTGACCGCTTCCCTCTCAAAAACTCAGCTTATATCACGCATAGCCATTGACAATATGTGACAGCTGCTCCCCTCTCAAAAACTCCTCTTGTCATTGGTGTCCAATAACAATGTAACATCACCAAATCTCCAATACTTACTTGTGTTACAAGTGACCATGGCCCTCTTCAAATATCCACTTATGAGGGCATATAACAAGACAATCAATAACTGTAAGGCAACATTAACATGACAACATGATGTATACATAGCACTAGTATTACTTCTATATCAATGTCTTCATTACTGGCTGTAGTCCATGATGGGACATCTGATTTCTAAGCGTGCCCTGGTCTACAGGTCAAGATATATAAGTAAGTCATGTTTGATTGAAACTTAACTTCCTGTAATCATGTATGATGATTCCGTCCAGTATTATTTTTATGTAAAGGTACTAATCTGATGACTGGTGTGATCAGCTACAGCCCTCCTATTGATATATCTCCTTATCTGTGTGTCTGTGAGCTCTAACCTACATCTGAGGAGGCCGACAGGCTTAATCTTTGGCAGGGTCAGCAGTGCAGTATACAAGGAAAGGATAATGCAAAGTATTTTGGCAAATGATGTTCAATCCAATTTTAACTATTGTTCACATAATAGTAAAGCTATTTTGTTGTTTGCAATATAGATTGGAGATTTTTCACTATACTGTTCTTTCCATTAGTAGAATTTACCTCTGCATGAATTTGTCACAAGAGCAAGATTTTTTTTAAATCTCTAAGCAAATGTTTATATAAGGTTCTCAAATGGTTATTTTAAAAGACTGATACTGGATTTCAGCTTGCATTGATATATAAGAAGACATGCAAGCATTTTCTAAATTTTAGAAAATGAAATTCTTCTATTTGTTTAGGTATGGTTGAGGGTATACACATGTAGATACACAATGTTTGCTGTGACAGTTAAGTAAGAGCTGTGGCCTACATCACCCTAGATAACAGACTACTGTGGAGGATACACATTTACCCTGTGATGTGAAGAGTGTTTTGTTAATGTATACTGCTATGTCAGCTATATTTAAAGACATTTTGTTAGGATTTGCTGTTTTCTTATGTTTAAAAGTTGTCTAATGAATAAATACAACAATGATGCATAAATATGCTTTGCTCTTATTTCTTATAATTTCTTTTATATGCTTTGAGGTAAATGAAACAGGTTAGGATGTTTCTATTTCTGTAGATTTGTAGTAAAACATCAGAATGGACTTTTTCAATAAGACTCATCAGTTTGAAAATATGTCATATCAAAGTTTCACTTTATGTAAAAACAATGTGCATATTAAACGTGTCGCAACATTTCAAAACTGACTGGTCCCTTTGTTCAGTCATGCCAGGATGAGAGAGCGATTTTTATTGTTTTAGCTGTAAAATGTGATGAAATTGTATATTTCATATATCACTCGACCTGAGCAATTTCACCTATCAGTAGAAAGTATACATACTACGGAATAGGAAGAAGCCTTGCTCAGTAATAGCTTGACAAAGGGACTTGTCGATCTTGAAACATTGCAGCACATTTAATACATACATTGTGTATATGAATGGACAATCCTCTGAGTTGCCAGTTTTGTGACTTAATGATTTAAGTAAACAGCCATGATAAAAAAACTTATTGGAATCAGGAGAGCAATAAAAATCCTGGTTGACAATAGCTTCTTTGAATTTGAAGATTTTGAAGCAGATTTTTGACATATACATGTGACCAAACTGCCTTTTACCTTGCCGATTTGTTTTAAGCTCATTTCCTTCAAAGAGTCTCAAGTGTAATGTACTCCTAGAATTTTGATGGGACTCGTTGCATTTATGGAAATACTTAAATTTTAACATCATGGTACCTGTTGCTTTTAGCAATACAGTTGAAAAGGACTCTTGAAATAAATTGTGGATTGATCAATATATAAGGACTATCACCAGAACAGTAAACGACTTCACTGGGTGTCATCACAGTCGGGATACATACAGGTTTCTGAATGTCCCCGATTTCCTTATTCCATTAATATAGTCAGGATCTATGGAGATTTTAGAGTCAATCAGGATTTCCTTAATCCACCTATATAGTCAGGATCTATGGAGATTTAGAGTCGATCATGAGTTCCTTAATCCACCTATATAGTCAGGATCTATAGAGATTTAGAGTCGATCATGAGTTCCTTAATCCACCTATATAGTCAGGATCTATAGAGATTTAAAGTTGATCACGATTTTCTTAATCCACCTATATAGTCAGGATCTATAGAGATTTAAAGTTGATCACGATTTCCTTAATCCACCAGGATAATCCAGATGAATAAAGATTTCGGGTTGTCCTCGATTTCCTTATTCCATAGGATAGCTAGGATCTATGAAGATTTTGGATTGATCCCAATTTCTTGATTCCACCAGGAGCTGATGTAATAAACCCAAACTTTGTGTGATAACCTCTGTCATTAACGTTTACCATTGTTTAAGATAGGAATCCTATTTTATGGGAACTTATGCAAGATCCCTTGGTAAAATGATACGTTATTCATTTGAAAGATTCACAAGAATGAAAAGATTGCTGAAACGTATGTCATACAGCAAACACAAAACTAACATAGATACATCTTCATATTGCTATCTTCCAATCTTAAAATGATTGTTTATTGTTTGAAAACCTTGAGTAATTTCATTTCTTCTCCCTATCATCTATATATTAAAGACTGCTATAAAGCAGTGACAGTAGCTGAATCTTGATGAGGGTATTGCACGCGAATTACCCGTTGATATCACACCATCATATCGTACCTTGTCTTCCGGTATTGTTGCAACTTCACAGACTGCTTACACACGAGTCGAACCTAGTACATTGCACCACTATTGTCTGTTCCCTCTCGATTGAAGTTTGGTGATAATGACATGTCGTAGATCGTATACACACGGTTTAAGTACAGTGATATCGTATCTAAGTGTTATACAACACCGAAACACTGTTACATAGAAATTGGAAATATTGGACCACCGATTAAGATTATAACAACTATGAACCAAGTCCGATAATATTAGAACATTCTAGACCGTTTCCGTCGCAACAAGTCCGATTATATTAGAACAATGTAGACCGTTTCAACTGAATCAATAACAAGTGTACACAGTTGCAGTCAAATGAAGTCCGATAATACTAAAGCACTGTAGACCGTTTCAGCCGATTTAAGAATGCTAATATTAAATAGGCCCTTCGTTTACATCCGAATCCTGGTAATATTTGACTTGACTTAAACTTTGTCCAGACAGTGCAGCGATATTAGATAACTCATACCATTATACCCTATTGGAACCGAGAGTATAGAACTTTTGTAAATCTTTCCTCAAAGTGGTGTTATTTTGTACACACAAAATTGTTTCACATATGTTGTGGCATCTTATGACCACTAGCAATTTTCCACACACAAAACATGTCTGAAGTTGAAGACCTGCTGCACACCAATTACGAATGGTCAAGCCAGCGTGTAAACATCAGACAACATTGATCCTTAGCAAAATAATCAGTGTGTCCTATTATCATGTTGTGATTCTGATACACAGGTAAATTGGTCTTGATGCTGTGCACATCCTATATACAACCACAGTATGATCTATAATCGGACTCATTGGCCTCTTGAATCCTCACGCACTTTTACGTACAGCTTTGATGTGTTTCAAATGGTGTTGTCATCATCGTCATCAAACAGGTGTGTGAACACGTCGATCTCGCCGCCAGGACTTGATCTGTTGGACGCACTGTCGTGCACAGTGACATCAGTTTTTGGGGAGCTGTCGTTGTCCGACAGACAGCCCTCGCCGTCTAAAGGGATCCTAACCTGAGTACAATTGGGCGAGTTTCTGAGCCACGTTTCTACAGCCTCGGAGGAAAGTTCTGCGTTACCTACTGTGTTATCTGCTTGAGTGACATTCACAGGAACTTCTTCAATGACCTCAAGCTTAGGCGAACACAGCTTATGGATACTTTCCCTTTTGTGAGAGGGTATGTCTAGTGAGTAAACTGGTCCTGCAACGGGCTCCAGGTCGCTCTGATCGATGAGCTGAAAATCACTTGAGGAGTCCTTTTGGAGATCGTCCTCCTTGCTTTCTTCAAATGAAAGAATTTTGGAAGGACTCTTTAAAGTTTCACGCAGGTTCTCTATCTGACTATGTACAACTCTATCAAATTCTAGTCCTTCACCTTTGTCAGTACAGTCGGTATGAGTACATGGCCGCTCCTGTATAGAAAGACTTTGTTGGAAGGAACTCGTGGAGCGGCCGGGGCATAGAAGGGTCGTCTTCCTTTCCGGGGACAGACAACCTGTCGCTTGGTACCCACCTATCGCACCTAAAGTGTCCGTGTTTTCCTGGTAGTCGGACAGATTCCGGGACTGGAAGGATGATCCCATTGACAACTGGGTCGGGGAGGTTGGTGACACCAAGTCACGGCTGTCCCGACCACATTCCCCGGGGGTCCCCTCTACGTGTTGATACTGCGTATATGGTCGACACCTAGAACAGGACATGTGTAGGCCCACGGGCACAGACATGATGCTCATGGCGTTAGTCAGGGTATGTTCTCGTCGAGTTTGTGACTAATAAAGTAAATAAAGAATTAAAGCATTGAATGAAGTTACGCATTATCAGACAACCCGTTAATCGCAATGAGGAATTCAATCATGCATTTTATCTTCCACGTTTATTCATATGATAAAATCACGCTTTAGCTTATTCGTTTTTGTTGTTTCAAGTAACAGCCGCCGTCAGCAGCAGTTTATCATCATAAAACAAGACTGAGCTACATCTGATTTGGACCCTTGATTGACCATATCACAAATCAATCATTCATACCAGTTTGATCGTGGGGTCAGAAACTTTGATCGTAGGATCTGGGAAAAAAGATACTATAACATAATATCAGTCATATTTACCTTTAACGAACTAAGGCCATCAATATAAGTATCCCGTCTATCATGAGACATTTGTTCTGAACTTAGCATCCGGACGAACAGACATCCAGCGTAATCTCTACTTCCCTCTCCCTCCCCGGGTGTTAGGTGATGGAAAAAGTGATGACATGACTGGTCCAAATCTTTTCAAAGTTTTTCAGAAAATTTGATAAATGTTTTTACCTACCTGTACTAGCTCGCTCACAGAACGCTTACTGGTTTCCTCGCGGTCTTTGCTGAGGACCCGCTCAAGCATCTGTCTTGTTTTCTCCAGTTGCTCTAATGCGTTCTGAACGTCCACGGGAACGAGGTTAATTGACCCGGGAGAAGTAGCTGTGCTCTGGTCCCGATACGATTTGGCCCTACTGCGCATGCTCGACTTTATTCCTCGAGTTGGAGTCGTCATCCGCAGAGAGACACTAGACTCCCTCACTATGGAGCCGGAATTGAGTGTACATGACGACGAGACCGGAAGTGTGTCGCGTGGTCCGTACAGAAGATCATCTGTGAAGTCGTACTCATTCAGGGCACATTCACTGATGGTATGAGGTGGGATATCGAACACCGTGTTGGTACGTTGAGCCCATGGTATGAAAAACAATATCACAGCGCCCCCTATGACAGGAATCCCTGCACAGTGGAACGCAACATCGTATGATCCAAGTGCGTCATACAAAGCTCCTGTAAAAATCAGACATTTAAAAAAAATCATCATCATTGTTAGATGTGTAGCAAAATCAGTGGGGTTTTTTACACCGAGATCGGTCCTTTGCCGGATTCATCGTTTGCCCGTACAATCAAAGTACGACAATGCTCATTTTATGCTTTGCCTTCAACATTGGAACTGTAACGACTTACTAGAGAGAATTCAATATACACTGAAAAACCGATCCGCCGTCATTATAACCTCATATCCAAATATGGATTTTCGGTTTCAGGCATGATTGTTGTCTTGGGGTCATGATGTTCTTCGTTGATGACTTACCTTCCACAACATGTCCGAAGACGATGGTGGTGACCTGTCTGCTTATGTCTGTCTGACGTTCTTAAATGACCTTAGCTGTTAATAGAACGTTAATTGTTGTGTTAATTTACCTGCCACTGGCGGCCCAAGAGTGAAGGTGATGGAACTTGTTCCCACGAGGAAGCACCAAGCAATAACAGTGTTCTCTGCTCCCATCAATGAAGTTGTGAGGACTGGAAGAAGCACGACGTAACATCCGTCAACCAGACCGACGACGATGACATATACTACGATGCCTGAAAATGTTTTGATCATCGGAAGGAGCATCACCCCTGTGCCCGTGATCACCATGGATATTTGGTGCATGTGTATACGGTTAAGAAAGCCAAGCTGCACAATCTTGCCAAAACTGATTCTTCCAATTGCAGTTGATGCGCCTAGTAACATGACGAAGATAGAGCCTCGCTCTGGGGGGATTCCAATATCTTCAGCATAGGATACCTGACAACGACGACATAGAACTATGACATGTGAGGAAATACCGAATTTACATAAAATAAGAAAATAAAAGGTTGTAAATTGGGAAAGACATTTTATTACGGCATGGTCAAATAACAAGTCTGAATTGCGGTGTATGACGATTGCAGGGTGTGCCTCAATGCTGGGGTTGCTATAAAACATTTAAACAAATAAAAATACATGCTATTGGATGTGGTGTGTTTCATTTTCAAGGTCTCGATCGTGGTTTATTACAATACCAAGGTGGATATTTGGCATTATGGTGCATCACATTTATAATATATACTACATTAAGGCGTAATACTAATTAAAGTGAGGAGTATGGGCTATATATGATTTTGATAGTATGGGTCTACAACACTTACCAAATGTACGTATGGGATGTAGAAACCAAACATTACTGATGTTATTGCAAGTGTCCACACGATAAACACTCTGTTCTTCCAAAGCCTCAGCTCCTTCAGCACTCGACGAAACGCAGACATATCAACGCTCTCTGATGTCATTGCCCGTATGTTTGTGTCTTTGTCCAGGGGCACAATAAAGGCGCCACATATGGCACAGCACAAACATGATCCCGTGTAGACGCGAAAAGTGTTCCTCCATCCAATACTGTCTATGAGACTCTGGGACAGTGGTGCCATAACCAGCGTACCCACACTACTTCCGGCAGTCATCAGACCAATCGCTACAGACAAGTGCTTGTCAAAGTATGCAGGGCCGATGGTCATGGTCGGCTGAGTACACATACAAGTGCCAATTCCGTACAGGAATGAGAAAGTACCAAAGAGCTGCGTTAAACGAACCACGAACGATGATGCGAGGATAGAGATTGCGCAAATACATGCACCAGACATCATGACTCTCCTGTTGCCCCATCGCTTTAACATGATTCCGACCACAGGTCCGAACGTCATGGACAGGCCATATGCTACGGAGCCAACCCAGGCTGTAACCAATCACACAAGGTACAAAGTAAAACAGGGCTTACCCCACAGGCATCTGAGAATGTGTTACAGCTGGTATGTTTAGACGTATCCTGGTGTAAATAGAGTATTATTTGACATGTTAGGGGTTCAAATCAACATTTGGTAAAATGCAAACCCCGAATGTTAGTAATAAGTATACATATGTATATACCTGAAGAGCCCTGTGAAGGGTGAAAGCAGCTAGTTTTGTAGTGGGTCGTTGATCTTAATTTTCAAGAAAGTACAGAAAGAAAAAAAATATCCATTTTGCCAACGGTTCCAAAAACTTTTCGAACATCCGACTTTTCGACATCTAAATATAATTAAGGCTGGTATTTTAACCGAGAGTAGATACAAACCTGTGAAATGTCTAATATTAATCTGAACGCATCAGTATAGGCCGAAACATTGTTGCTGTAACGAATTCTCATGTTTCTGTGGTTGCACCAACGTCACTTGACATAGACTATACCAGAACCGACCAAATGATCACCAGTTAAATTTCAAAGTTGATATATGTGTAAGTACTGAGCTACGAAGACCCCAACTTTGCTCTCGCTACACTCCCATGCGATCTATCGCTCGATGCTGTTGGGGTCCGTGTAACAGACTACACACACAACTAAAGAAGCAAATTGTTCGTTACATTTTAAAGGAATGGATTAACTGGTCAACTTCGAGCGTCGCAGTAAACGGGAGTGTAGCGAGAGCAAATTCACCCAGTCATAACCACTTCCAATTAGTCTGCACTTGGGATTTGTGTTGCGGGTTTTCTCTCAGTAGAACCACGTTTTTTGTCTGCTTTCATTTCATGAAGTCTTACGTTCGTAATTTATCGGGCTTCACCTAATACACTTATATCAACGAGTCTTCAGCAATGTTCGTACCATGTTTTCTTACATACTTTCATGCAAGATGATCGTAGTGGTAATCTGTCTTAACCAAATGGAACCGATTAAGGAAACGAAGGTTACCAATATATGGGAGATAGCCCCAATTTAGCATCAATGCAATCGTTGCCAAATATTAACGTTAAACGTTCATAACGGACAAGTTGTTTCATGCGACCGGTATCAAACCTCGGGGTTGATGTAGGATAAGAAGTGCGCCTTATCCATATACGGCTATGGCATATGTTAGTGTAATCTGGAGGACAAAAAGAGTAGTAGCCAGTTTGCTGAGGAGGTAAATCTGGTTCCGACAGTTATTTTCTGGTACAAGTTACTAAAGGCTGAAAAGAATATTCAAGTAGTGTTGCATTTCTATGTTGTTGTAAAGAAGATAAGAGAGAAAAAAACAGCCATTCCAAGTCACTCTAAGCAGGTGATCCAGAGAGGGTGCTTCCACCACTTCTAAACAAGAAATAAGAATTCTTCTCAGCCTACTAGCAATCTATGGTGGAGGTTTGCTATGCCGCAGAAACAGGTTTTACTGAAGGTGCTGGGCATTGGTAGATGAAGTAACTGGATGGTACGCAGTCGAGTCAACTATTAAATGTACAGTGGAATGGAATGCCAACAGGAACATCATTGATGAAGTTAAGACAGGCGGACACATTACTGAGTCATGTGGGACTTAAGACGTGGCATCAACGTCAATACATTAGATCGTTCCCCATCTACGACACTTGTCTGTTTCTGTTACTAAAGAAGTTCTATATGTAAGCGTATGACAAAGAAGGGAGCGCTAACATTGTCAACAGATTTTTAAAAAGTCCCTTTTCAGCGCAAATTGTTTTCCATTGTAAATGGCTGAACTGACATTATCATTGCACACCAGAGATTTACAGGATTAAAATCTACAAAATCCATGGCCTGTATTCACGAAATAGTTCTCGTGTTGTTTCTGTACTCAAACCATCTCTCTCGTAACTCGCTTAAACAAAAGTCAAGTGTGGATATTTAAAATGGTATACGGTATAACGTCTCATTAAAAGTCTTCAAAATCACTGACAAAATATGTATTAATGGATCACTGGTCTCAAACATTTCGACACAGAATCGGTGTTTAGCATGAGGTTGGTTCATCAATATGGCTCTGTGTCGAATAGAAGTACTTTGTGTTTGCATATTTCGTGATATTACTGACTAATCGATTTCCAACAGTCAACTGTAGATCAGTGCTAGTGAGATTAGAATGTGGGTTTCTTAATTTATCTTGGATCATTTCTTGGAGATTGAAATTAAAATAACATTTAATTAGGAGGGATACTGCCAGAATGGAGTGATGCGTCAAAGTTTAGACAGAGGATACGGCTAATCACAGGTGCTATGATCTTTCAGAATGTTTAACCTTTACTCACAAGGACCAGCAGCTTTGGTTGAATTTTGGTTTGGCAGTAGTATCAGACCACGTTTTGGAGTAACGTCCAAATCAGGGCCCGTATTCGTGAAGCTGTTCTCATCCTTAAGCATGGATTTTGTGCTCAAACCAACTTATTTAAACCATGTCAAACTATCAAAAAGTCAAATGTAAACATTGAAAATAGTATTCGACTTTAAGTCTCTTCACATTTCCCCCATATTATTGACAAAATAAGCTTTATTGGCATGTATTCATCACTCCTGTGCGACCCTCACATTCGAGGTAACGAAATCTTATGGACTTACCGTAGGAATGTCTAGCGTATCAACTATTGCAAGATAGACGTAATTGTAGACTTTACTACAAGGTTCAACAATATTCTCGACCAAATCAGCATTACAAGAACACCTTTAGCCTCTTATTTGTCTCTAGACGTCTGAACCAATATTCGTTATCAATCCCATCAGGTACAATAAATGTAGAAAGTAAACGTAGACATTGTATCGTCCTGATCACTTAAATGTTGGACAGGAATGACCTTCCACTTGAAGTTACTTCCGTCAAATAAATCCAAGCATTAATCACAACAATGTGATAAATTAACTCTTCTTTTCCCTCTACCCAGTAGATTCGCGAATGTACAAACTTTTATACACTGTATGTTTGCCTCCGAAACTTATAAACAACTTATATCCAACTTATAAAAAGGACATCGTTGCAACTAAAAGTGAAAGACATACGAAACTTACCTTACTGTACAGTGACAGGCTCAAACATCTAGGTCTACCCACACTACAGTACACTACAGGAGAAATGATATGGTCCAAACGTATAGAAGTCTACATGATGTCGACAAGGTCCACAAAGAGTCATTCTTCGACACAGAAGATAGAGCAAGAACTCGGGGAAACTCTCATAAACTGAGGGAGAAGAATAGCAGGCTGAATTGAAGAAAGAACTGATTCTCAAATAGGGTAACAAACGACTGGAACAGACTACCTGACAAAGTGGTAAATGCAGGAATCATAAATATTTTTAAGACCCAGATCAACAACTTCTGGAAGAATATGCCCTTAAAGTTTATACCCGACTGTTACTAGGGGGAAATAACTCTGTTAATAGACTGCCCTGATAGTAATTATCATTTTATATTGTATTTTATATGGTATTGGGCCAATCAATAACTAACAGTGGTAGAAATGTGATCTGCGTCTGGTAACCAATTTAACAGATACTGTATATGAACTCGAATAGTTAGTGGGATTGTCCCGCTACTCAGACATGTATGTGCCTACTTGGAGTATTGAGATTCGAAGATCTGTCCCGCTCTTATAGGAACGTTTAAATAATGCCTCGTGGTCTCACATTAGTTCTCATGTGCAACTGTATTAAAGGATGAAATGATATGGACGGTCTTACAAGCCATGAGCTTACCTGACCGGAGAACAGTGCAGTGCGCACAGTGCGAACAGTGCGAAAGACGCAAAGATATTGTCTGCGAGTATCGGATTATACGCGAATTTCAGCTGAACCAAGGTAAATGAACTGCGTACGGCGAAGCCCGATAATTATGTATTGCTATCGAAACCACTTACCTGCTTGAGATTTTGAAACCTTGAACTCTTTGATAAACTCAACAAAGAATACCCCAAACGCATGATGGATTCCGAGAATGAAAACCTGCATAACAAATCCACAAGCACAGACAAACCAACTGTATCGTGAATCTTTTTGTGATTGCGAGGTTTGGTTTAGTTGCTCGGGATCCCCGTGGATATCGTCTATCAAAGCTCTTTCTGGAGATGCCATCTTAAGTTTTGCTGTTCGTCTGTCCGCTTTGATACACCCGGGAGGACTCTTCAAACGTGACTACGCCAAAAACAATGACGTCGTTGCAAATTGACGTCTTTATGACGTCACTGATAATGACGTCTTACCTCGCCCTTTAGCCAGTTATCTCCCATAGTACGGTCTGATACATTACAGGTTTATAACGTACTCAGCATGCATATTCACATGCTTAATTATTCAATATGTACGGGTGTGAAAGAATCCCATTCATAAACGCATATTTAATCAACATCACACTGCAGAAAAAAATAATCCAATTATGTTATCTATGTTGAATAAGGTATATGTCCATACTTTAAACATACCAGAAAATGATGTTTATTTCCCTTGTGCTCTAAAACGAAACGAATGTGTTTCAGTCAGGTAACATGACTGAAAATAATCAGGACAGTTGGGATTTTGTTTTGGCGGGGGGTGAGGGGAAGAGGGGGCTTACTTAGAAATTACAAAATAACACACACCAAACATAGTTATTTGGTTTAATCACTATTTAAGTCCGTGGTCTAATTGAATTAATTTTTCGTTATGATTTTTGGTCTTTTAAATAATAGTACGGGATTAAAATTGGTTTTAATACAGGTCTGCCTTTGAAATAGAAAGGTATTTCGGTGTTTGGCGTGATCGATTGGGGCGTTTAAGTGCTTTCCTATTACAGTGGTGCCTGTGGCCAACTCAGGCCACCATTAATTTATCAATCTTTTAAATGATGTTTCCTTAACAAAATTAAATTAGACAATCTTTAAAACATTCAAAGATATCTCAGACATAAAAGATATCGTATATTATGTGAAAGTGTAAGGTATTTCAGAACAAACTAAAACTTATATATCTTTATACAATCTAACTTATACAGACAGCTGACTATGAAAAATACATTAAATTTTGTAGTTGACTGGTCATGCCTTAACCAGGGGCGTAGCGTCCATAGAAAAAAATGACCGGGATTACACATTAAAAGCCTGTGTATACCAAATGTCTAAACAATCATTGTATCTAATCATTAACTAAATACGTGTAATATTATGACATCCTTTTCAGAATCCATGTTAATCTATTACCTCCAATCAAGTATTTCCGGTGTTACGTTGTGGTCAGGTAAATTACAAACATCAATTTACAAAATGAAGAAAGCAGCTTTATTAAAACTTCCAACGTCAAAATAGTAAAAAAGAACATAATAAATTGTCTCTCTTGAACTCATAGCCATAACGCTTTCTCTTAAATAGATAACTGCCACCACCTATTTTTATTTTCTAACGGATGTTGGGTTGTACAAATTCTACGGCAGATAAATAAAAAAAAAAGATATGAAATAAAAGCCTTTCGAGACTGTGTTGTCCCTTGAAAAACGAGTTTCATCATAAGTGGAAAAAATACTAATTACTTATTTGTCGTTGGGAAATAAATTAGAAAATCAGATTTCAGTACAGTAATTATCTTCTTTTCAAAATGTGAACAATGCACCATCCTTCTAAATAAAGTGGTTTCATAGAAAGTATGCTCAGATCCACTTAAATATGTTTCTAATCAAGAAAGTAGACTCTGGTTTTGTTGCTTATGAACGAGGGTTGGGTAAGGAAAATGGTGCTGACATTATGCCATTTCAGGAATGTCATCGCTATCATTACTATATTTAACCTGTGATAAAACCTTACAGGCCGACACATCTTCTGATCTACAATATATCTGGGTGGGCTTATTACAAGGCATGGGCTTATTGCTGGAACAATGCTGTATGCCAGTGGCCCATAGAGTCAGTGGTATACATAAGTTATACTGACGTTACGTTAGAATATATCTGTCTCGGAAAACAATCGCAATGCTTCATAAGTCATAAGATTCATTTTCTGTGACCCCCTCTCGATCTTAGGTGGTCCCCAGGCTCCTTGCCTGGGCTTACACACATCTGTGGGTCTAGCTACGCCCCTGATAACGGGCTATATATTTATCTGTCACAGAGCTTTTCAAAGTAAAACATGCGTTTGTCCTCATGTGTAAATAGAATAGGCTGTAAATCAGTATTTTATCAGTATTTCGTTTAAATATTAATTGATGAAGATGTTTACTTATACAATTTTACATTGCAAAACCTAAGACTTACGAATACCTCCGTCTCTAGAATATTTAATTATTTATAAAAAAAACTCTATTAATAATTTTAAATATCTAATTCTAGAGTTCTCAAACTAAAGTTAGGGTTTGGTGTTGGAGTGTGGAGAGAGGGGTTGAGGGGGTACCGGGTAACCTGGTACATGGTGTAAAATTCTTCACAAAATATTAGGGGCTGGTGGATATTATAGC
>JAULCA010038776.1:0-10780 GCA_032360845.1 Crassadoma gigantea
ATTATAGTCTACTGTGGTGAAAGGGTTAACCAATGTTTGCTGTCATAAGAATTTAACCTAATAACATACAGTAAAACTTTATCCCAAATTGTTACATTTATAAACGGTCAAACCTGTTGTTCCACTTTATATAATGAACAGGCCCTTAGTCCGCCATACTGTTAAAGGCTACGTAATTCCGCTTATGTCGATTCCGCTTATTATTGCATGCCGAAAAAAGGTTTTACACACCAAGTGAATAACACTTACGTCATATCATCGATGTCATAACATCGTCTGAATAAAAATAAATATGCATGCAAAATGATAATGCAGTCACAAAAGGTCAACGGTACGGTTACTTAATGATACTGCCGTTAATCCTTTAATTATCTGATGTCCAGTCGACACCTGTATAAGGACAATGAGCGAGGGCCACAGCCTGTGCCTCGGAGACATGCCGATGGCAGTGTGAGTACCTGTGATACACAGGTAAAATATCTGTCAGATGTGACAGGTGATCACACCTCTTCAACGAATAGATAGGATTAATACTATGACAATGAAGAGTCGGGGACGATTTTTTGTTCGAGGAATATGGGGTATTCGAGGAATAACGGTTTGACTAATCCGAGGTTACTTTACAAGGAATATGAACGAACTCGGTCCAGACCAAACAAACTGTTCGACAAATGAGGGGTATTCGAGTAAACTGAGTTTGAAGAAGTGGGGTTTTACTGTAAATAGAATTAAAATTGACCAACATTCATGTTTATGTTTGACTTATGTTTGTGGTCATGAGAAACTTAATAAAACAAATAGAATTAAAACTGACCAGTATCCATGCTTATGTTTAAACTTAATAGCATTTATGCAGTAATTTTAAAAATGATTGATAATGAGTATCCTGTAGAGCTACATGTAAAAATTAATAAGACTGTGTTTGATCTATGACGACCATATTGGAAGCACATGTTTTCATGCCGAACTCTAATATGTAGAACTTGGCAAAATTACATTTTTCAATTAGTTTTGCGAGTTATTCGGATTGAAAAGTGTAAGTATATATCCATAGGAATGCCTTTGAAGTTTGTATGAATGATGAGCAAACACTAGACATGTGTGACATCAATTTAGTATTCCCCAGTAACCATGTAAACACCGATCCATCACTGATTAAGATGCTGGGAAAGAGATCTGGTTCTACAACAAACCTAGCTGTAGTTACAGCTTATAATGTTTTAATATTACCCATCAAATTCGAATCGGAAGGAATTTTAGAGTAAAGGATAAAGCAGGTTTTTTTTGTACAGTGTTTCATCATAAAAATGCGAAATGTCACAGACATCCCAATGTGATAATGTTTTCCCCCATGTGATTAAATTCAGCTATGTTTTTAAATAATTTTGAAACAAGTTATAAACTTGCGTGAATTTGTCTTGTTGGCCTGGATGGAAGTTCATGGGTAATCTTACATACATTAGAAACACCTCTAAAAAAATCAGCAAATGTTAGTCATTAAAGGTGATATTGAAATGAAAAAAAAACTGGTAGATTTTGGATTTTTAACCTAACATATTGTGAAAAAACTTTAATTTTAGAGGAGTGATAGGTCAATATTTGACCACAAAATTAAGTAAGAGCTTGCTCTGGTGTACATCAATGTATAACAGTAGATATTGGTTTAAAAACTTGTTATCTCATTCACCCCTATATATTAAACTGGACTTGCTCAGTCTTTGATTTGGTAAGGTCCAGATGTGATTTTAGGGGTGAATGGGTGAAGTGATTTATGAAAATTTTGTATAATAAATACACTGGAATATATTAAAGAGTATTTTGGCATACAATCTACTGTAGGTGTATTATTGAAAATGAATGGAATGGCTGTCTACAGTATAAGCTAGCTGGGCAGGTAGTTAACACTAGCCAGGGTTTAAGTGGGATTATGTGAGGAGCCAGACCCTACATGTATTGAACCGTCTGTATATATGAGCGGTCTAGATCTGTATATATATGTATGTGCTGGATCACAGAGGCATCGACACAACAACCAGATAAGAGTTATCTGTGCTGTGTTAACGTGAGCTTTTTATAGGGTCTACATGTGCAGTCTGTCTGCTGTCAAGTGATGTGTTACATACAAAGGCAGCAGAGGAGTGTCTATCAACAGAGAGCACTCTTAGATGTGTTGTAATCATTAGCTCATTCACCCCTGAACACACATTTGAACTCTTTGAATTCACTTTGAAACTTAGTATACATTATAATTGTGATATGAAGTTGTGTCTCCCTGAAAAGAATTTTGATTCGACAATTTTTGCAAAAGATATTGCCCTTTGTTTATTTTAGTATTTGATGATTGTCCGGCAATCTCCTCCTTCATTTTTCGACTGATCTCTTTGAAACTTTGTATACAATATTATCATGATATGAAGTTGTGTCTCCCTGAACAGAATATTGATTCGACTATTTTTGCAAAAAGTATATAACACTTTATGGCATTCGACGGGCATATATTGTTCCTCCCCGCGGTACTCTTGTTTCAATTTTATACAGGCATGAACATTGAAAAATTCCTTACAATTGATTTAAAAACAGATCTTTCTGGATATTTTCGATATTGAATTCTCTGTGTCATGAGTGCAAATTAAATGAGATTAAAACGGCCTACGTCATCAAAAATTTTAACGTCGGGGAACATACAATGTAGTTCCCTTGGCATTTTAAGGATTACCTTAAAATGAATACCGTACATCTTGCAGGAAATGGAAACATTACATAATTTCTGGCCTCACACTACATTCAAATTTGAAACCACCCGAGTTAAATACAATCACCGTTCAACCGCGCTTGTTTACACTAATTGATGTATTGTAATGTCTGTGAGTACTTTTATCTTTTCAAATTTGAAAAAGGATTTTTATTTATTTTTAACGTCGATATTTTTTAACTGAAATTACAATCAGATATACCAAACCAATAGGTGTGATTTGGTTGGCGTAGTATTTTATTTTTGTCAATACACACACGTGTCATATGGCCAGCAAAGGTCGCTTCAGAAATGATACTGCTCGAGGCTCACTACCGTACATGCCATATCATCTGGTGGGATACAGATTATTTCTCTCTCTTTTTTTTTAAACGAATATTGTATGCCAGAGATGCGTTTTGGCAGTGTTTTTGCTATATCTGGTTTTGTTTGGTCATCTTGTTTTGTTTACAAGTGCTTTCACACTTTATACGATCAAGACTTTGTGAAATTTGACTAAATTTAGTCATCACGTGATCATGCAGTCAAAATGGCGGCTATACTATTCTCACTCAAAGCCAACCACTTGCTTGCGTGGTCTTTGTCACTGGAATATCAGAAATAGCGAGATGAATTAAAGGCAAGTTGCTTGCAAACTTCAATATTGTCTGTTGTTAAACATAGGAAATATTCTTTGGTTACTTAGACAGAAAACTTTGTTTATGATCGTCGATGACAGCACTAACTTACATTAGATCCATGTCCTTAGTGAATATGTCAAAACTTTTATATTATTCAGAGCCTGATAAGACCAAAAAATCAAATGTTTTAGTTAAATTGGACCTTATTTACAATATTTGCATCATGGACCGATGAGAGTAGGTTTATCTTTGGTTGTGTTTTATGCAAAAAATCGCAATAATATCTGTCGTAATGGAACAATAATTTATTCACAATGTTTAAACTGATCATGACCTCTTTGACAGAGAGGACCATAATTTACATCTTAATTAAAGTCTGTGATACGATTTACTGAAGTAGAAAAGAATTCAACCACAAACATCTTCAATGTATCCTCACGACTTAAATTTTTTTTTTTTTTATATCCAAATGTTTAATAAAAGGGACCTCAATGGAAAGAGATTTTACTGTTTTATGGCAAATTTTACTGCTAATTCAACTGGAAATTGTACTGCATGAGACTCCATTGGGACTATAAAGCATATCAATCAGTCCTTTTGAAAATGAAATTTAATGAATCCATTCAAATTTAATGAATAAATGTAGTTCAATATGCATTAAATCAAAAAGTTTTTTAATTTGAATTTATAAATTCAAAAATGTAGATAGTTGAAATATTATATAATGTAATTCCTGACCTTGAAGACATTTGATTTATTATCAAAAACCGTGAAACACGAATGCTTACTAATCCCAATGGAAGTGCCCTAGTTGAAATGAAAAAAAATTCGTATTTTAAATAGGTGAAAATCCTATTGTTTTTGTTGGGGGATGGGGTGGGCACATAGTGTTGCCCATGTCCGTCCTGTCCATGAGCGGGGACATTTATGTCAGACTTTTTTTCTAGTTTAAATGATTAAACAGAGTTTCCTCTGGATCTAGACCAGATTTTAAATATTGTCATACATTTGTATATCTGTCTGACCATAATGTCCAACTGTAAATTCCAATTAATAATCTCTTACCCTGACGTTTTTCAGGGCTTTTGGCCCTTGATTGCTTCTAAGGGTTGTATGATGTTATTTGAGGTGAGAGAAGATTCAAAATGATGCTCATCAAATTGTGTTCATAGCTCTATGAAAGCGGTTTCTTCTGGTAATGCTTATAGAGGAACTCGCAGTGAAAAAGTATATAATTTGTTTACTCATTCATCCCAAGGACACATTTGAACTTTTCTAATTCAATAGTTGAAATGGTTTATTATGAAATTTCAGGGGTGAATGAGTTAAGATCATTTTGGGGAACACTGATTGTCTATAACCTATTTACCTACAGCTCAACCCGTCGGACAGCCAGAAATCTGTAAGATGAGCCATAACGAATGGTCAGTCGAAGGCAAAGAGGAACTCTTCCTTATCGGCAAAAACTTCATCAAGGGTACGAGGGTGATGTTCCGTGAGATGCAGGATGACATGCAGGTGTTGTGGGAGAAGGAAGGAGAGATTGATAAGGACTACTTCCAGCCTGTGCGTATTACTGATTGTCAAGCTCATTTATATTCTTATTTATGTCGAGTGTTTCACCGACATCAAACAGCCGATTTACAAGCTTTATTTAGATACTTGCCAGATTTATGTCATATTCCACCAATTAAATGCTCTACAGCTAATTATTCTTGCCACATGCAAATCACAAGGTGTTTATTTTCCATTAAACACTTCTAGAGATATAGATCTAGACCTCTTGAAATAATTGCAAACATGGTGTTGCAGCAGAAGGGACATAACTCTTGCAGACTTACTAGCTTCCTACTGAATGACATCAGTTAAGGTGTTCCTATAACATAAAGCTAATATACTGTTAAATGTATATGTCTTACCTCCACAGAGGCGGGAGACTGGTTTTGATCAAAGTTAATGAAAATTCTCCCTTTTTTGGAAGGAAACTCCTGTTTTTTACCTCCAAAATTGAGCTTTTTTTTTATCAGTGAATTTGCTTAAGATTTAATCTGCTCAGCTCAGAAGATGTCATTTATAAGTGCTATTTTCCCCTAGTGAATATTTTAAAAAGTCAGCAAGTATGATGGTTGGTTTCTCAAGCAAGATACATGTTTTCTCAAGAGTTAACAAATAGAAGTAAGGCACAATAAATTTTTAAAGCGATATATTCCCCTATTTGCAATAAATATTTATTAATAATTGCTTTCAATTTCTTTCAATTAACGGAACATTTTTTTCAATAAACAGACCCATTTGATCTGTACAATACCAGCATATAAGGACACCAGCGTGACCAAGCCCGTTCCAGTCCAGATCGTGGTTCAGAGTGCAGGCAAACAAAGCGACCCCCAGAAGTTTGTGTATACGCCTGGTATGTTTTTGTCCATCACTGAGCCTCACTATGAATCTCTACATAGCCACCGACCTGTCTCAAAGCTCCTTGATACTGTGAGGGGGATAGGTACTGTAGGCGTTAACTTAAATGTCGTTACAGATATTTTCTTGTTTCAAACCTACAGAAGATCTTTAATAGTTGTGAACATCTCAACCATGCTGTGTCTGTAATTCTATTCAAACGAAATATTTTGTAAATATATATTTGTTGAAAAAAAAAATCAGTGAAATATTTCAATAAATTGTCATAAAAGAAAATTTCTCTTGTGATACTTTTGATCACCACAGCATATAATGATAAGACATGTGCTTCTGTTGTTCATGTATCTCAAAGATTTTGATACAGTTAAAAAAATTCAATCAATAATTTGTAAGGAAAGTAAAAGAAATATGCAATACATGATTTTATGATTTTTTGCCAAGTTTTCATGTTGGTATGTGTGCGAAAATTAGCCGAGGGTCACTGCATATGGTCAGATCAACTTGTCTTGTGAGAATTTTGTGCCAGCAAGCTTTTTTTTTTTCAATGTGTGATTTTTTATTTTCTCAACATAAACCAAGGTATCGTGGAATATTAAACGTGTCATCCCAGCTTTCTTAATCAATGCATGTTGTGTGAAGGAAAAAAATAAACAAAAAAAACATTTGACATTGTTTCGCCATATGCAGCTTGTAGAGCAAACCTGACTCGGGGAGAAATGTTTCCCAAAAATTTTTCTATTCGCTCGTGCCAACATGAAAGCGAGAATCCTTTTTTGTAAGGATATTTAAATGATCTAGTTATAAATTGTAGCCCTCACAGTACCCAGGAGGTTTAGTGCTGACCGTCTGCCTGTAGGGGAGACCGCAATTGATAACTCCGTCAAACATACTTAGTCTGATGAAATTCTAGGAACTGTCTTCGAATTGGAAGAGATCAATCTAAAAATAACCGTCCTTTTGAGAGATGGTGTTTCATTTCATGTTTGATTGTTAGTGTGGCGGCGGTTAGCAGGATTGGTTTAATGTCCGAAGATACCTCAAATTACACATTGTCTGACATATTGTTTTTTTTTTTTCATTTTAAGTTTTGGCAACTTTTCAACTTATGAAAAGAAAGAAATGTTTCAATTGTTTGCTGTCTTAAAGGAAAAAATCAAATAATTGGTAAAAGTGGAGGCAACAAATCGAAAATGAAATATGTATGCATACATGCAAATCTGGTATAGGGAAATACCAGAGATTAAGAATGAAAATGTTAAGAAGTATATAGAAATTGGCAATAAACCTATGTTTTGGTAAAATGACATGAGTTGAAAGTATATAGAAATTGGCAATAAGCCTATGATTTAGTAAAACGACATGAGTTGTATATATGAGGTGTGTTTGACATTCTCTAAATAACCATTTGTTAAAATTTTCTTGGTTCCAAGGCATCCATGCTCAGGCACATACTGTGTTGGTATTACCATGTTGATAATTCTACTTAGCTTTCAGCGTTTTCCTGCCAATTTTTTAAAATTTGAATATGCTAAATATACAAATAAAAATTCAACTTTTAAAATAAAACATTATAAAAGTGCTTACAATGTTTGATCAGTAAGGAGTGGCAAGTGATATTTGTCCTCATATCATTGACGACCCTGATAGGTATAATCTATACAACATAAACATGTCTTCAGGCACACCTTGAATACTGGGAAAAAACCTGTGTAATCTGCTCTCTGAATACATCAAAAACCTTTCCAAACTGAACCCATTATACTTATAAACCTGGCCAAACTGAACCCATAATACTGCAATAACCTGTCCAAAATGAACTTGCATTACTGCATATAATTGTCCAAATAAAATCAAGAATACCACATAAATCTGTCTGAACCAACAAAATTGCATAGCCTGTCCAAACTGACGTTCCCACAATGCTGCATAAATCTGTCCAAACTGAACCTACGATACTGCATAAACTTCTCCATACTGAACCTGCAATACTGCATGAATCTGTTTATAAATTTGAGAATTTGAACCATTAAATTTTTCATAAATTTCATGTGAAATTGCAGTGACCAAAATACAAATTTGTTTTACCAAAGCTTTTAAAACATAAAACTTAAAATAGTGCAAAAAAAATTGGGTTTTTTTTCAGAACACCCAAAAGAAAAAATAAGTCCAAATGGTGTTGGGGGATGGGGAACCCAAAAAATTGGCAGGAAAACCATTTTTATGTGTATTGAACACGGATGCCATCATAAACATTGAATTTGTCATGATTGGGCGGAGCTTGACAATGTTTACTACGTATACGTCAAGTACAGTTCAGGAAGTGAATGACAGAGGTAAATAAAACCAGGCCATTTTTGTTCTTAACTCTTACACCATGCATACTGGCCTGGGCAGGCTGGCTGGACGACCTGATCATTGGCGAATACAAAATTACTTCCCTGCTTAAGTGTACTCTGATAGTTGTAGACTTGACCTTTTTTTACACTGTTTTTGTGGGTTATGTTGTTGCTAGTTAATGAAATGAAGATTCTATGATATCTGTAACTCATTCACCCTTGAAATTTCATAATGAACTATTCCAACCTGTGAACTCGAAGACTTCAATTTTGTCTTCAGTGGTGAATGAGTTAAATGATCTTATTAAAGTAGCATAATTTAAAATGGATGTAGTTATTGGATTTGTAATAATGTAAGCTTTGATGACATTTTAATTTCATAACGTAAGCAATAAACATTGATAAGATATCATTTGTCATAAAATAATTATTATTAAAGACATTTCCAATTCAATATGAAATTTTTCAATATCAGGTTAGAAATCACCCATGAATACAGGTAACTGAGCCTTAAGGGTGTCTATCAGAGTACAATGATTGTATTTCGGCCACAAAATTTGTTAAGATTAATTAGATTGAGTACAAACATTGACCAGATGTTGATAAGATGTTACTATGGCTCTTGGTTATAAGGTTGGAACCAAGCCTCATTGTGTAGGCTTAGCCTGTAATCTTGCTTGTGGCCAAGTGTTGATGAACACACGAAACATTGTCACACACACAGCCTGTATTAGTTACACAAATACAAAATAGGATTATTCCTCATCTCATCAGTGCATTTGTAATTTTTGAATGTCATATTTAGTTTTCACATCATGTGGGTTGGCAGTATTTACGGGTTGGGAAGGCAGCGACAATTTCCCCAAGACTGGCCTTTGGTCGAGGTAACTTCAGTTTCAAGAACTGTTTTCATCTTTCTGTCCGACGCAATGCTTACCTGTTTTTGCACCCTAGTTTCTGTAGTGAAGATTTTAAGTGTATATATCTGTGTATGCGGCAAACCCTGTATATTTGACTGAAGTCACTTTTGCTACCCGTCCATAGCCACTGGGGAGATTGTTGACGCCTGCCCAAGGGTCTTGGCCACAAGCAAGCTGATTATATATATCTACAATCCCCTCTACATGTTCAGGGAAACTGCACTACTGAGATATAGGAGGTCGTAAAAAAAAACATCAAGAAGGAACAGGCCCACTAAAACTGTAGGTAACATTGGGGCAGTTTTAAGCCGAGACTGCCAATGGGTAGGTTGCTTCTCTCCGTTCCCCCGCTCAGACAGCCGTTGTATGGTCTGTGTTAGGTAGGAAATCCCACCTTCTCAGTGCGGAGTTTCCCTGAATCCATGTACACCTAGTGAACCAGGTTCCTCCAGTCTTGCTCAGGGTACGTTTTTCTCCTAAAAAAAATGGGAAGACTTTTTGTAACAAACATTTGAATGGGGATCTTGGGCGGGAAATGTGCTAACATGTTGTGAATGTGATCTTCCCTTAGACATTCTTCTCCGGAAACAAGGCTGAATGAATTGTATGCAGTTGTCCTGTCAGTGACCTTGAACGACCTTTCTAGGTCATGACCTTGAGGACATTTGTTGACTGGTTCCAGTCAGTCCAATTCAACAGGTTGTTTGCACATTTAGTCCACTGGTTATCATGACTGCCTTGGTACTTCCTAAGCTAGTAAAGGGGATCATAGATCTAGAACAGTTACCACAATTTGAAAAATAGGATGCAAGTCGTTTAAAGGTAAATTAAGGGAAAATAGTAAAACCTGCTAAACTTAACTTCGAGTCAGGATTAGAAAGTTGTCATCAAGGAGGTGTGGCTTTCAGTGGTTGGCACCAGAAAGTAGGTAAACTACTGTATACCAGGAATTTTTCGCTGCATTTTAACTCCTTAACACCTAAAGACACATTTGCACCTTTAGATTCAAAGGTTGGAATAGTTCATTATGAAAATTCAGGGGTAAATGAGTTAATTTTCACCTTTTTTGCCCATTTCGCCCCCCATAATGAGGGTTAGTGTATCATTGCAGTGAACAATTAGTAAGTAACATAATATACATATATAGTAATTAAATGTGAAGGGAAAAATTAAAGCCAGGTGAATATGGATTTTCGTGCAAAGGGTGAAAGTTAGACTGGACAGAATTTTCCGGTATACAGTATTTGGGACGAAAAATGATTATCAATGTCGACTATCTTCAATTCATCAGGTCCAGAAAATGACTATCAAGGTGGTCTAGTTGGAACTGTATGCAGTCGGATAATAGTAATCAGGATAATCTAACTTTAAGTCATCAGGACCAGAAATTTAATAACTTATAGCTAGGTCTATCTTTAACTCGTCAACATCAGAGATGGTTATCAAGATGGTCTATTTGGAACTTGTTAGGACCAGAAATTATGTCATTGTAATCAGGAAAGAATTGTTTCCTGGATGGTCTAGCTAACCAAGTATTTTTGCACTGTAGTAGAAATATGTACTGTATGCTAATTCAAATACAGTTATATTTAATTTGGCAATTTTCATCAATTTTGGTAATAGTTTAGCATAAAAAAACAGGTGAATCAGTACGACTTTGTTTATACATTCGTGCCATCACAGGTGAATCAGTACGACTTTGTTTATACATTCGTGCCATCACAGGTGAATCAGTAC
>JAULCA010038887.1:8615-23489 GCA_032360845.1 Crassadoma gigantea
TGTCAGGTCCTGAGGAATCTCGGACTAGCTATCTGTCAAAATGTCTGAAGTCTGTTGTCAGGTCCTGAGGAATCTCGGACTAACTATCTGTCAAAATGTCTGAAGTCTGTTGTCAGGTCCTGAGGAATCTCGGACTAACTATCTGTCAAAATGTCTATGTCTGGTGTAAGGGCCAGGGGTAGTTCGGGCTACCACATGCACTTAGGATCACCGTACCGCTACCAAAGACAGTAAGTGATTACTTGAAAAATGATGCATATCTCTCGTTTTTCTTTCTTTACTATTATAACTAGTCCTGGGATACATGTACATATGTTCCTAGAACATATATTAAATGGACTACGAAAAAAATAGAACAAAATATGTAACAAATGGAGTATAGAACATTTACATCTAAAATGTAGTATATTGAATACGGCGTACTGAGCGAATGGGCTTTTCTTTGGAAAATAAATAAGATCATAAATCCTTTATAAATGTTCTAGGAAGTCGTCAGTCATGACTTGATTATAGATTAAAAAAATGTTAAGATCAAATTACAATAATCGACCATGTCAGCACCTTATATCCCAAATACCTATCGTTCGCCATTATCTCCATCTGTTCTTTACAAGTTTAATTATCATACAGAAACTCATTATTTCCTAACAAATATGTTCGAAAGATAAGCAAATAACTTAAGCAGTGTGATAGTGCGATAGTCAAGCCACCTTGTGTGTGTGCATTAATTTACCTCGCCGTCTATGTTCGAAAGAGACATGTAATTTTGCTATTCCGAACACTTGTTACATTAATATGTAGAAGGTATAATACAAAAAATCTTGCTATTCTTGAGGTAATATAAAATGATCTCGCTAGTCCGAATACTTGTTTAAATGTATGATAAAATAAACTAGTTAGTCCGGACACGTTTTCGAATGGAAAATAAAGTAATCTCGCTAGCTCAGACACTTGTTTGAAGATATAATAAAATAATTTAAACTTGCTTGTAACAAGCATTTTCATTGGCTTAAAAATTAAGGTTATCATACCATTACGTAAAAAAAATGACGTCGCCGTTTGTAACGTCGCTTTTGATTGGCTTATAAAGCGGCGTAATAATTTCTAAGAGAAAAGAGTCCATCAATAAAAGTGGATTTCCACAGGGATTGTGTATAGTAGATTATATTATAAGGATTAACTTGAATATATTTTTTATGTTATGGAGCTGTAACACACAAAAACGGAATGTACTCTTATCATAAACCGCTTCGCGGTTTATTTAGAGTACACTCCGTTTTTTGTGTTATAGCTCCATAACATAAAAAATATATTCAAGTTAATCCTTAAATAGTCAAGTAATGCCAGATACTTGTATGAATGTATAATAAAATAATCTCGCTAGTCTGGACACTTTTTTTAATCATGATTTTATCTTCGAGCATATTACATTGACATTATTGTTATTTTTGTCTCATATACTATAAAACATCGAAAAAGCCCAATGAATTCGGGTTAATCAGGGCTTCTCTCAAATATCAAAACGTTTCTGATAAATTCGTAAAAGATCTAAAGATACTTTCTAAAAGCCATTATGGCTTTTATAAAGATGTTCTTGTGTATGTTTTCTTATAGATTCATAGACATAAATTATAGGATATAAAAGTATATCATATCTTGACCCCAACACATATCCCCATCTACTGTATATCTAGATGTAAACACATCATAGATATTGTGTCGGCAAGAACGCAGCACCGGCCCAAACTCTTGACAAGTTTTACGATAAGATAGGTTTGAAACTCCCACACTCGAACTCGCGGTAATTCAAAAAAGAAACAATGCTTCAACGTTATAGTCATTGCACGTTAACAGAAAATACCGTAGAAGTTTGTCATTTACGAAAGCTGATTACTCTCAAAAGAAAAATATGGACTAGGAATTTCGTTATAACGACATACATGTAATAATTTCGTTCATCGTGTTTTCCTCATCCTATTTTATTTGCAATAATTTATACAAGAAAAAAACAACACATATAACAGACTCGTTATTACGAAATAACTATATCATTATCAAGATACCGGGATGTACTCAAAATCACGATATAACTGACCTTTAAACGACTTTCGTCACCATTCATAGGAGTGTGTGAAATATTTTTATAAACATAACATTCACATGTAAGAAAGACGTCGTGCCGGAAGAGGTACGTGCTCAAATGAACGAACGTTCAAGATACGTTATCTTTCCTTAAAAGTTTCACTCTGAATAGCAGTGTTACGTATAGTTGTTCAATGTACAATGTACTTTGTAAGAGAAGATACATTTAACAGATATCAAAAATGAACATGCATCAACACATTACAATTACCTTTAATCGTGTTATTCTTTTAAATAATCTTAAGGGAAATAACTTCTACATATACATCATTTTAATTATATAAAATATTATCGTATATGTCTTTATGCACTGTTTATCTTTTTTTTTTTAAAGACGATTGTAGTTGGTAATTTTTCAGATTCTGTTCTTTTCTGCATCTTGTCTTTACTATCATGTATAAAGAATAATCTATCATATTTCACTATCCAAGCTGGTGAAATATCTTGAATGGTTTATTGATATCTTGGCCTCAAGCACGGATTTTGTGTTCAAGTCTAGTTTCTTGTTCTGTGTATAAATTAATAATGAAATCTTATTTTGTCAATGATCTGAAAAAAAATAAAGAAAATTAAAGCCAAATACTCTTTATGTTTGCATTTGACTTTTTGATCGTTTTTAAAAAAGTTGGTTTATTAGTAAGACAATTAACGGTAGGTTAAATACTTAACCTGAATACTGTTGAACTGTTAGTTGTGTGTTTTCTTATTGTTATAAATTATTTCATTATATATTCAGTGCTCTGTCTTGTCGATGTTTTTAAACTTAATCACGTGTCTTGGAGGAGAGCTCGTTGATTATTGTTGCTAATTTTTGTCCAATTTACTTACCGCTATAGTAAAAAATAAATATTACAAACATGTATGCATCATCAACGCATGGTGATTGGTTTTCAAATAACTCAATCTTTGAACCTACGAAAGGTATCGCATTGAATTTCATTAATCACATGCTTATCAGCCATGCACAAGTAACAAGCCCTTATGCGACAATCCCATGTGTACACATGTGCGTAGCGATGGAAATACCGATAAATGAAACGCACTATAGAAATTGTAGGGAATTTCCGTAGCTTAAAATAGCCCCAGCACACCGAAGAGTTGTGGATCCGACATCAGTGTTATTGATAGGCTGACGGTAAGTCCATTTTCGCTTAAATCGACAGAGAATTTTCACATTTATAATTATTCATCATGTTTTTATAAGACAGTTGATATATAAGGATATATTTTCTGAAAACTATAATGCATACGAAAAGGTACAAACCATGTAAATACACAAAATTGTCAACGTCCTCTATCGCCTTGTTGTTCAGGCCCAGGTATACAGAGGCTCGCTACATATGGGGTACACGAAGGGGGATTTTTGTCACATATGTTCAAACAAAACAGACTCATTGCAACCATGTCGATCTAAATACTAATTTTGCATGATTAAGTGTTTCATTCAACTCAATATTTTTTTCTGTTTCAGTGGTTTTAGCTTTCATTGTAAATAAAGAGAACATATCAAGGTATATAATGAGTATGGAAGGCAATGCAAACTTCAGTGGAGCAGAGCTCACGTTGAGCTTGGAGCAGGAACGAGACTCGTACAAAGAAAAGGTAGACCATATGAAAATGCTGGTGAAACAATATAGCCAGGAATTACAGTCATTTAAGATAAGGAAGGAGGGAGTAGAAACTGTTTCCAAACTTTTACAAGAAGCCAGGCAGGAAATCGCTTCACTGCAAAAGAAATGCAAAACACAGGATACTGCTATCAGGAATCTACAGAGTCGATTAACGTCAAACGGATTATCCGGTAGTATTACTATGGAGGAAGGAGATATCTTTATGCCCGGAACGTCTAACCAACTTCTGGATAATTTAAGCAGGGAAAACACCCGTCTACGAACCCTACTTCGGGGCGCCTCCGTAAATCCGGAAGAGCTGAACAATTTACATCAGGTTCGTTTGTACGTCACTGATTGGTGTGAATTTAGGCCAATCGTTCGACGTATCTGGTTTTTCCGCTTCTTGCTATTACATCGAGGTCAATTTGTAGAATATCGTAGGGGATTTTACACAAGTTGTTACGGAAATAACAACGACGAAGCAAATACCGAATAAATTTTATATAAAGTAGCTCAAAATCATACAATATTTATACATCAAGTTTTCAGGTAAACTAAGTGCCTCGATAAATTTACAAACTAAAAAACTCAACGAAAATGAAAAATGAAATCAGAACACATTTAGCGGTAAACTGTTTATTGATTGTCATAATTGTTTTGATATATGTATGGATTGATTTTGAATTGTAGCTATTTACTAATTCATTTATAATCTTAGTTTTCTAGACTTATTGTATTAGAATTTAAAGTAACTTGTAATGCTGACACAGACATAACTTGGACAATTATAGCACTATTTTCAGACAACTGTTCATTCGTTTTAATGATTTCTAATATCCCTATCGATCTTTCTAGAATATTTGATACATAATGTGTGTTTTGATTTAACGATTTTTAGGATATTAAATTTTACATTCATTTACACATAATACTATAGTTTTAGGGCCATTCAAACAATTAAACTAGTGTCAGTCAGCATATGAGCTGTATGTGTCATATAGAACAACTAAATGTTATCAATTCTGTTGTTCATTAGACCTGTCTGTAATTAGTAAATTTTACTGTAGTTATTGATCATATAGATATGTATTTTCCTCATTTGTTACAATTGAATATAAAGCAATTGATATCATTTGTCAATCAGCAGATCCACCTTTTTTTAATAGTAAACCCATTGTATTTGGTGATCATTTGTATCGGTCTTTCATCTTTAAAATTGCATAATATCTCTACATCATTCAATACAATCATTTTCAGTTATTGTATTTATTTTTTAATTTTCATGAAATTAATTTGTTACTGATTCTTTTTTATTTATTTTTTTTTTACTTTTAGATAAAGCGATCCTTAATTAATATTTCTGATTGATGTATTTTTTTTACGAAACAGGTTTTGAAGAAGAAAGACGAAACAATTGGAAACCAGACTAGGCAATGTGAGGATCTACAGATACGTGTTAATGAACTCGAACAACTGATGGGTTCATCGGAAAATGTAAAAGATCAAACCATCTCAACGTTGCAGACAACAGTCCATAAAATGAAAGAAGAATTCCAAACACGTGACGTTTTATGTCACTCTCTCGCAGAGGAAACCACCAATTTGCGGCAGCAACTTCACGATGTTGCTGTCACGTGTCAGCAAATGGCCTTGCGATTGGAGCGAAACGAGAAAGCTTCCCGCGCTCTGGAACCAAAACTGACAACTTCGATTAAGGTAGAATAAAATAACACATTGTACAAATACTTTACTCATGATATTTCGAATTTAAATTGCAAAACCAATCAATAATTTATTTTAAATCTGAATAAAGCATTATTTTGTCGTGGTATAAAATTCTTAATTTTGATTGCACATGATGAAGAAATTATTTTTTCTCTTGCAGACAACCGAAAGCAGCAACGAGGTGAAAGAAAAGCTGGTCCAAGATAACCGAATACTTCAAGAAAAAGTTGATGAGGTATACTTTCTATATGCACGTGTACGCAAAATAATTGGTTCATTTCTGGTTTTGTCCCAAGAAGGTCAAATGTACATAAGAGTTTCTCAGGTTTTTATTACTTTATACAAAGAGAACCATCACCTAATGGTTTAAAATTGTCTAAAGCAAATATTGCAAACTATTTTTCACACATACACTGTAGAGATATTCAGAATGATTTCATCATACAGATGCCGTGAAAAATCTTGTTTTCCTTTTTAATTTTGTATTCAAGATCGTTATGATGATAGGATGGCACATAAACTGCTATTTATTTCAATAGCCAATGTAACAAGTTTTTCAAAAATGGCTTTTTCGTTAGTTCATTTAAGATGTCAAGATTTTTATTACTCTCGGATATACTATGTATGTTACGAAAGGTCATGTAGGTATAACATTTATGGTACATGATGGACAACAATTCATTCAAAGATCACAAACCATTTTTCTATATATTCAACTGTTTTTCTAGTCCTTCTAAGAATTTACTTATATCTACAAATAACCCTTGCATTTGCCTAAAGGTCGGGAATGTATTTTCCTATATATACTACTTGGTTTATTATAAATATATAGTAATGTATAGGGACTTAAAACACTTTCTGTCAAATGTTTAAGGATTGACCATCATTTTGACGTTGTATACAGTAGTATGGACGCATTTGGCAACGAACATATTCTTTTGTGCGCGTTAGCGCTCCATAAAGAATATGTTAGTTGCCATCTTTGTTCATACTACTGTATACGCCGTCAAAATGATGGTCAATCCTTATATTAACATTTCAAAAATGTTTAAATGATGCATTACCAGAAAATAGTCGAAGCGGGTGGTTGCCATGATACTAACTACGGGAGCCGTGGTTGCTTGGAAAATATAGTTCAAGTTAATCTACATCGTCGTGTACGCGCATTTACACACTGCTCATGGAGTGATGCCGTCAGAAAGAGGCTGCCATTGTTGACGTAACCGTCAAAGGAATTTGAATGTGCATACATGGAATAAGAAATTTGTCTGTAATCTTTTGATGTATAATTAGACACATGACCCTGGCTATTGTGAGGACATAAAAACTAGAACAAACAAACAAACTGTGGCTTAACAAAAATCCGAATAAACGAAGTGGCACTATTTACCTGTGTTTCGATCCGATGATTGCATTGACATAACGTATAGTTCCTGTCGTGTTGTAGGAAAGTTTAAGTTAATGGTTGTGTTTAAATATTGATAAACCCTTATCATCGTTAAAATGTCAAGAATAATTTACTTACTTGTTTGATTAATTGTCATTTTAGGTTGTAACGATGAACAAGAGATGGCAGGAATACGAAACTCAAAGAGAGCAACATGTTAGGTATCAGGAGACGGTCATTCGGACGCTACAGGGTCAGTTAGCTGCCGCCCAGGCCAATCAGCTGTCTGTTGGGAGGTCTAAGATGATTAACCAAGCCCTCGACGAGGCTAAAAGACGTCTAGCTTATGCAGAGGAAGAAAAGCGAAGAGTAAGTATAAAACAATTGTACAGCAGTCGGTGAAAGTTTTTGAAATCCTTTCTTTATCAAACCAAACGTATACAATAATTATTCACATCTTACATTAAAGAAAAATTTCAGAAAAAATGTTTATTTTTCGATTTTTGGCAAAGTATCCATAACGTAATCTGATATTAGTTAAGGATGGGCATCAAAGGTTTGGATATCATATTTTCTACGTACCATCACCTGTATTTCATTTTAAACTCTCATTTGTTTTGGTTATACACGTTCACTACACTTTCACCGGTGAAATGCAAATTTGTACTTAAAATACAGTATGAACATGATTACACAGACAGGTATTTCTGTGTCTTTCTCAATTGATTTCATTATTCACAATTTGTTTTGCCTTTTTCATACGGAATACAACCAAATTCCTACATTTAGGATACAATCGCATGCCGCAAACTTTTGACATACCTTGATAATTTCAGGATAATAATGGTGATACTTTTGTTTTTTTCACTTAAGCTTGAACAGGAGCTAATGGAACGAAACCAAACTTTGATTGAGCAGACGACAGAGGTTGAACGTTTGAAGAACGAACTTGACCTTGCCCACCAGGGCAGTGGTACCGTTCTCCGAAGTGACGTAGAAATCATCGATGCGTTAAAGGCACAAATTCAAATTTGTACAGAAGACTTTGAGTCGGAAAGGCGCGACAGAGAAAAGGCACAGAGCAAAGTCTCATCCCTGGAGGCAGAGCTTCAAAAAGTCAGAATGGAGGTGAGTGCTTTCATAGACATTCCCGCAAATATATCACTTCCCGAAAAACCAACCAAAGGAATTTTCAAACAAACAAAAATATGAAAGAAAACTTTTATTGTCGACTTCCTTGTAAGCATAGAATCAATTCAATGGACCATATGAACACTTATTAAATATATGTAAAACAGGACAACAGGAGAAGTGTCATTGATCAATAATTCTTTGTGAATGGTGTTTGCTGAAACTGCATCTACATTTATCGTTTTCAGAGAGATCGGCTTATTCAAGCAACTATTCACCGCGGTGAACCCCAGCATAATGTTCATTACTACCCCAACCAAGACTTCTACAACAACTTTGACGTGCCAAACAATTACCAGAATGTTCCTACATACCAGGTATGTTTATCTCAATTCTCGCCACATTTCGTACATTATCATTTAATGAGTTGCTGAATTCATTCAGCATTATACATGTAAATGAAAGCAACAGAACACCAAATATGTCTCAGGAAAAAAATTAATAGATGCTTTAAGCTCTTTTATTATCCCAGTTTTATCTATATCATTTGTATAAGGTAATCAAGAAAGAATCACCTTTAAATGCGTGTTTTTATGAAATATGATATTTACAGAGTAAAAATCGACATCATGATAGAAGTTCACTTTTTTGTCTTGTTGAAAAAAAACAACAAAAACAAAACAAAAAGATTCCTTTAAGTTCACAAATTAATGTTTTTGAAACTAAATAAACTGATTTTAAAAATAAAAACACGTCAAAATCATGTTTAAAAAATTGCATCAAGTGGTTATATTTCGATTTTATTGTTTATGGGAAGTATCAAAGGATAATTTGTTTGCTTAATCTCCTTTTTTCGTTAACATTTTCACCGTTGTAGATCATAATGGACTCATCCAGATCAATATATGATAGGGTTAATCAAAGATACATAAGGTGAAAGAGTTGAATGTTTATTTGGAAAGGGATTATTTGCAATACTTGGATATGAATGACATCGGCACATCCTTGATATCCAGGGGTTACGTTTACTTTCGCTCTGTACACCACTGGAATATGTCATAGCAAAATTGAAGACATGAAGATTTGGTCTCCGGTAAAAAAAACTGACCAATCGCTATACTGATACATGCCCATTGAAGATAATAAAGGAGAGACGCCCGACTTCAAAGCCTGTCATTTTTTTACCGTTACGTGACCGCGAGATTCTTTTGATATTCATCAAAGGATCGAACTGGTCTTCTTGTCTCATCAACAAGGTGGCGTACACCTAGCCTTCATTTTTGCTATGACATATCCCAGGGGTGTAGAGAGCAAATGCGATCATAACCCCTGGGTATCGAGGATGACGTGATAAGCCGACTGATTCAATCATAAACATGTGTATTATATAGTCTTCCTATCACCGTCATCATAAAACAATCGTCTTGTTCTTAATAACAATAAGGTACGTGACCAATGTCATCGTCATCTTCATGCAATCTTTTTATTCTTGATAATAATTTAGTACTTGACCAAAGTTCTCATCATATAACCCACTTATTCTTGACAATATTTAAGTAACTGACCAATGTTCAATTACTTTTGCAGAATGAATTAGCTACACGGGGACCACAGAGACGACACGACAATATCGAGGACAACGTGATCGATGGTGCCGTCCAGATGGATGCACCGCCATCATGCAGTGAGAAGAAAGACGAAGAATCTGTAAGCACCATCGATTCTACTTATAAAAGTGGTATGACCGATCTAGAGGACGCGCCGTTGTTGTCGACTGACAGAGATACCTTTGTAGATGACATTGAAGAAACAACGTGTATTGACGGTAGTGACGTCACTGAACGTGAATCCCCTAGGTCGTCACCTAGATCTTCACAAAAAGAATTATTAACTTGTCCAAAGTGTCGAAAGGAATTTACAAGTGATAAGCATGGAGAATTGCTCGAACATATAGAGTTATGCTGTGATTAATGTAGTTGAAATTGCATCATACAAGCAACAACTGGCGATATTAATTACTACAAGTTGACACTAAACCGTGTTGACTGTATCTTGCAATTTCAACTTACACATTCTCCCAGCGAATCCCACAACCGACCCCAGGATGTGAAAGATTCGAGGAAAGGATCCAACCCGGAGATCCTCCCAGAACCGCCATGGTAGGTTCCGGAAATCACATCAAGGCTGCATTCCCATCATTCAGTCTGACCACAAACCGGAGAATATGGAAAGAAGATAAAAATGGAATGAGGAAGTAAATGAATGGGAAAGTTTGTAAAACAACTGCAGTCCATTCATAAGCATAGTTTCGCCTGATACTAATTAGCAAGAGTCGTTTCTTGGCAGAAATCCAAATCAGCTAGGAATCGATTTGTAATTAAAACAGGACGGTTGTGGTTTGAACAATTACATGTCACAAATGAAATAACTACACGTTTGCAACAAGGAAGATTTGATTACAAGATACCGGAAAGCAGGAAGAGGAAGAGCAAGCTATTACAATAAGCGCTTTTATTTATTTGGAGAACGTCCTGTGTAACGCGAAAAACTATTATGAGGAAATCCGTCCAGAAAGTAACGGGAAGGATGTTTAAAATACCCTCGGCTTTCGTTCAGAGGATCAAAACTCTCATACACTAGAATAAAACAATGAACCTTCGTCATGTTGCCAAATGCATGTAAATTATAATACAAAAGTTAACTGTCGTATATCAACCCATACGCATTAAATATTGTTGATGTCTCGTATTACCGGATGCAGATGCGAAATATGATCATCATACTGACGGCACGGATGTTGCAGTATTAATGATAATCATGCATCCGGATACGATGGCTGGTCGTGTAGATATACCTTCTTCAATGAACAATTGACAAAAGTAGATAAGTGGTAGAGGTCGACCAGTGATTTTAATTATCATTCTATGATAACAACATACTGGGTCCTATGTATAGAGTATTAGCTTGTACCTAGTGTGCTGTATTTATACATTCCCCAACTTATTTTATTGAGTTCTGATATCATGTTGACACTTGATTACTGTATAAACAATGACTTCTATTATATAAACAATGACAATGCATACATGTTTTACCGGTTGTGCCAATATTAGTATTTATGCTGATTTCATGAACTATTGAAACGGATAACCTGTATGATACTAGCCATTGTAAATGTTGTGAAATGAAGCTCCATCTTGCGGGACAGGATGTCTTTTTGTCACGCCCATGTAATATTTTGTTTATAATCGTTTGTTGTTTATTCCCATTGTTTGTTACTATTAAATCTGTTGCCAATATGTAATCCCTTTCATTGTATTATTTGGATATAATTGCTGCTTTATTTGACGTTCAGCGTATAAGAAACGATATTATCTTCTGGTATATTTTTTATGTTATATTTGAAGTAGTTACCTTTGGATTGATGTATGAACATTAAATTATTTAATTTGACGTGATTTTTAATCGTCTTATATTGTAATATTGTACATATACCTTATCTTCATTTAGAAAATATCTAGGTAATTTAATTATATTATTGCTTCTTCTGAGCCATTGATTTCAAAATACATTGTTAGATTTTCTAGATTTTGTTATTATCTAGGTTCCAATTGGAAAAAAAAGTTCCAAACAATAGCATCCAGTAGAACGAGTTTCCAGATAATTGGTTTTGTGGATTTACTACTGATCACTGTATACAATTATTGTATGACTGTTGATATAATGGGTTGTGATTATTGAGGACGACAATATCTGTGGTTAAGGCCATGGTCTCGATTACATAATTGACATATAACACTTTTATTTGACGAAATATCAAAGCCAGGATACGTTGTTATTCTGGCCCAACTCGGCAATGTGATTTAAAAACTTTTCTTTTGTATAAAAGCGAAATGGTGTTTTGAACAAAGTGTAGGTCTTCTCAGGTTCTTTAGGTCGTTAAAGAGGTGCTTTAGCTTGTGTAGAAAAGCCCCAGTACATTTGCTTGAAGCCAATTGCACTGTGTCATGCGTATCTTTTTTCATTCTTATTTATACCTGTATATATTTATCAACCTCATTTACTTTGTGATGTACTCGATTAAATGTAAGAAGTTTTAAATATTTTGTCGTCACGTGACCTCAGGTAGTCTTATGTGACATTGTTACCGATGTTTTCTGCAATTAAAAGAAAAAAAGAAAATTATACCTATGCCTTGTTATGTATATGTAAACGATATGGAAAAATAATCCTGAGCTAGGTTATCTTTCAATACACATTTTTTTCAGGTGTTAACGTTAACGTTTGTATACAAAGTAAAATATATGAGCATGCATTACATTAAGCAAATCTATATTCATATCACTTGCCATAAAAAAGGTCTTGCAGACAAGAGAAAAGTTAATTTGCACACAAATACTCTATTATGTGATCAATTTTGATAAAAATATTGTTCCAACATGATGGGAAATTCGTTTTCGTGATTATACAAAGCATGGTTAAAACGTCTAAAGTTGGATTAAGGCGAAACGTGATTTGATCGGTTTCTTCCGAATACATTTATCTAAGCGTAAAAGAGATCTTTTAGTTACTTTATGTTCAGCAAGAAGGGTAGGGTAAAGAAAATTCATTTTGTGAGTGTCCAATATAATACAGGTAGAATATTTCCAGTTTAAACGTTTATGATATTTTGAACAGTTTTATTGAAAGAAAACACGACGTTGCATGTACCCCCCCCCCCCCAAAAAAAAGATAAGTAAATATGGATTAAGTGTCATTTTCCAGTTTCGTTTTGTTAGTCTGCGGTTGCACATCTTTGTTTTGCTTTCGTTTTGGGTTGTTTTTTTCATTTTCCAGTGAGCTTGGAAATACTGGTACTTCTACTTTCGTTTTTGGTTTGCTTAATGTATTAAGGGCGTCATTATACTGTCTACTTTGTGTTTGTGTTAGAATTCCTACTTCTGATTTAGAAGATTTTCTGGTTCCAGTTCTATTCTTGCATCGACCTCAGAGTTCCAGTTATGTCCTTGAATGGTGACAAAACGGAATCCAAAAACAACAAATGTCTTTTGCTATTAAAGGGACCTGACCTGTGTCAGTGTCTCACGTAACACGATAATACTTGTGCATTATCTATGACAGGTGTCATGATTTATGATAAAAAAAAAATACAAAAACTCTAGAAAATGTAGGAATAATTCGTATGAAGGTAACCGTGATGCGTTTATAGTTAATTTGATAAAGAACTTCGAGAATCATCATTGTTTTGCAAACGGTTGTGGATTATTTCAGTGGTTATTCCAAAAGAGCCCTATCAGCGTTCGTTTGACTTTTATATGTCTCAGCTGTTTAATTTTTTTAATTGGCAGTTTAAACATAGATAAATGTATTTGACATACAGTATATTTAATAATAAAGTCCAATTAATTGCAACTGAAGATACTTTTCAAATTTGGAAATATATTATACGGAACTATTTGATTTCCAATAACCTGAAATGAAATGAAGTGAAAATTTACTTTTTTTATCTTTGATTTGTACATTTCCGTTTTCAGAAAACCTACCCCCATGGGAACTCATCAATCAAGTGCTTAAAAGGCAACACAGTCCCAAGTCACTAAAACAGATCTTATCTGATAGCCAAAGTTAAGATTAGGAATTGAACTTGATAAGATTGGTAATTCGCTTTGATACGATTGTAAATTTAAGTTGAGAAGATTGATATAGTTTTTACAAATGTCTTAGATATCTTTTATGTTATATTGCAACCAATACCAGTGGCATGCAAATCATTGAACGTCTTTCTAGATGCCAAAATGTTGAACTGGCGATGTGCTGGATGCTATGCAAATACATATGTCCAAGTGAAAGAACAACACAATGATCGGCGTTTAATCATAAAATTTTAATATTTTGGAAACAGTATACAATTTGAATAAAATTTCTACAGACCTTATCAATGACTAAAACGACTACCAGATGTTATATTTTCGTTGCAATTACCCCGTCCGTTCTCTCGTCGAGAAGTGACATTGCAGCTATGCAGCGTGCCAATATTTGAAAATAGCTCATGTGTACATGAAGTAAAAGACGCTAACACTTTCGAAACAAATACGATCTTATTTTGTTGTGCTTGTAATTAATGGAACTTTGAATAATTTCGCTCAGGTAGGAAATTTTGAAGGATTGAAAACCAAGGCCTCTACTGATTGCATATGTTGGTGCTTGGTGATACAAATGTAATAAGGAGGGTTTTGGATCAATAAATAACCCATATTTCGATATATGTGACGTATATGTTGCGTCATAGTAAATTTTAAGTTTTCATATATAAGTGCGATCAGTCCCCACGCCAGACATCTACCAAGCCTGGTGTCAAAGTCAAAGGAAACACGGGACCAATTTTTGCCACGATGAAAGTGCGATTTTGAGTCCAAGTTTTGAAGAAATAAAATCACTCCCAACATTGTTGACAGTAATACAGGCCACATTTGAATAAAATAAGGCAAAACTACGATCCATAGAAAAGTTTCCTGTATCCCATATGGTGCCCATAATGTCTCCTGTCAAGATGGATCTCCAACGAGTTTATCCACTAGCTGCTTCTCTTTCTTCTGTCAGTTGACAACGGCAAACAATCTCAGATTTGATTATTTTCAATGCCGAGACATCCAATCTACCGTTATTTGCAACATCGGTAACCTAACATGTGCCTTCATAAACACCGGGGTTCAGCTGCCTTAAAATATTGTAGACTTTGTTGTAAGCTTGTGAAATGTTTAGGAAAACAACCGTAGCTGGTCACAAGATCGTGGTTAAGGAAGGGTGTAGATACCGTAGCCGGTCACAAGATCGTGGTTAAGGAAGGGTGTAGATACCGTAGCCGGTCACAAGATC
>JAULCA010038887.1:23589-33720 GCA_032360845.1 Crassadoma gigantea
GAAGGGTGTAGATACCGTAGCCGGTCACAAGATCGTGGTTAAGGAAGGGTGTAGATACCGTAGCCGGTCACAAGATCGTGGTTAAAGAAGGGTGTAGATACCGTAGCCGGTCACAAGATCGTGGTTAAGGAAGGGTGTCACTTGGTCAGCCATCATCAGGATGTAAACTTAATACCATCCTCGATAACCCCTGGATATCGAGGACAACTTAATACGAAGAATTACACTTTGTATAACTAAACATGTTTTAATTGTACTTCAAACCGCAGCTTCATTAAAATTTCCTTTGATTTTAAGATTGACCTTTAAGCTAACATTATATTGAGTCCTCTTACATTTAGTTGCGATTTCCTATTGGTTTAACAGTACTTGAGAGTTTCTTCCACTTTGAGGTGTTTTACATAATTGCGACCATTTGATAATGATAATGACGATATAAAGATAAATGAAACATGCAAAGATATCTTGTAAATAAAACGGATATTATTCCACAATTGTGATAATTGTTAAACACCAAAGCGCTCTAGTTTATACAATTCTAAGGGTGCGGCCACTATTGGTCATAGTCCTTTTTATCAAATAGTCTTTAAACAACCCAGTTAACATCTGCTGGTAAGGAAAGTATCTGGGCCTTCTTCTTAAAACAATAGAAGGTAGATTATTTGCTGAGAAAGAACATGGCTGGTTAATCTAATTTTATCGAATGTGGTGGAGTTATCTATGAGGAACGAAGGTTATCATGTTGGGAGGTTCTACTATACTCAGTCTTAGGGTCCACCACAATTTGAGCATCTTTTTGCAATCGATGTGAGAAATAAGGCTCACTATTTGAAATGTTTTTCTAAATATCGCACAAATTGAAAATTATCAATCCATGCCATTTCTAAAGTGGGTGTTTTTCTATATTGTTTAGAGATAACCTGGCCAATTTGATACCTAATTGGTATAACCCCGAGAGTTCCAATATCATCGGATATCGGGACCGAGGCTAATACAAAGTATGTGATAAATCATACATAAGTCATCAACCATGTCAACTACTGCAATAGTAGTGTCTAATGTATTTTCATTTTGACAACATAGTCTGGATAAACCCTAAAAATCAATATTGTCTGTTATATCTAGAAGAAAACTTGAGTGTACAGTCAGACGAATATCTTAATTAGATTTTCCAACCTTACTTAAGCTCTGCATGATTCACGAAAAGTGTATCTTTATCTCTGAGTCTTTTAAGCAGTTTTAAGCAGCATGATGCACGGAATCCTCTCACATTGATCGCATAACTTTGTGCCATCACATTAAGCTGAGGATATGCTAACAACAGGTTATAAGGATCGAAATGACTACGTGACGCATATTCCGGATTTTGTTCAGAACTCAAAGACAAAAGATACTTTGCCGCATTCTAAACAAAGAAGTACATAACAATTCACGGGTAACAAGAAGTCGTTTTATTAAATCTGTTATATAATGTATGGTCGAAGGTTTAGCGATATTTAGAATTCTAAAAACTCTAAAAAGCGCTCTAAAACATTTGATAATTATATTTTATATTATGCATAATTTGAATTCCGCCGAAACATTAAACAGCAGGAGGCGCATGTGTATTATAGTTTGCTACAGAAGCTAAGATGGCGGATAGATATTGCCATTGCCATTCTGCCTTCGAGCGAATGAAACTGATGTAAACCAGTACACAATGTGTCATTAGCCACCGGTAATATGACTCGACCCCAGGATCTTGTTGATATTGGCAGTTATTTTGAAGATAAAGCAAGATACATTCTTGGGTGTGGGGTGTGTAGTAGGATAATATAAATATTTGGTTAGTGCGGAAAGGTTCTTCCGGATTATACATACTTATCATTAAACCCAACGTCGAAAAGACCATATGCCTTTTCCAAGCCAGACCTGATGTGTGCCTGTTGCCTAACGTCTTGTGGACCAGGCTTCCCAACCTAGTTTATTTCCTCTATGGCATTCGGCATTTTAGGGCTTTTGCTCTTTATCATCTCAAACTGGCACGGAAGAGAAACATTCCGTCGTTGAATGATAAAAAAACGCGTAAAAAAATCAATGTTCCTTTTAATTTTGCATTCTGTGACTCTATTAATCACTGTTGTTGGCACGTATGTTAGCGCGCCCGGGCCCTTACTGTGATAGAAAACCGGAGTACCCGGAGAAAACCGAGGCCAAACGAGATAGCGTCAAGTGCAGACAACACTGCTTAATCACAGTGGCATTATGAAGATGATTGATAATGAGGTGACACGTACAAGGTCAATAACTGACAAAATCATATCATGAGTGAGCTACTTTGTGGTGGTTGGATCAGGAAGTGTAGAAACGTCATTGCGTGTTTCAGCTTTGGGTACAATTTAAGTCCATCTAATCTGGTGTTGTTAAATAAAAAATTCTAGAAAGCCTTGTACCATTGTTTTACGATAACATGACGTGATTGCTAAATATAAACAAAGAAAGACTCGGGCCAGGTGTCCGGGAAAGGAGAAATGGAAAAACAAATATTATAGGGTCAACACACGATATAATCACATCTTTTGAAGACGACATGAAAAGTCGTCAATGGAAGTTGGGGAGATATCAAAACACGCTGAGACACCAAGAGCCCAATTTTACCATTTGAACTTCACGGAAGTTATCGCGCTGCGGAAATGCAGGCGTTTTATTTATTTATTTTTTTGGCGTTAAATAAAAGTGCGGATATATCCACTCGCGAATGTTTATATGAAGCATATATGGATTTCAGACCGATCCAATGCAATTAATTTCATATCTTGATCTTATATGGACTGACATTTTTTCTGATACGAGCATCTAACTATTCCGAAATATCTTTTAAGCATCCCTGTCCCACTGTAATTTCTGTTTTTTTTATATAAATGTATGTAGCTTAGTTGGCCCAAACACATCCGTGTACAACATATAGGTGACTCAGTCGGTTAGAGTGACAGTAGTGCAATATGTGGTCCATGGTTCGAATCCCGGTCCAGCACCGCTAAATTTGTCACGTAAAACACTTAAAAACTGATGTTTGTTTTATTTGAATATTTCATTTTCAATATTGTTTTTTCATTCAAGTTCTATCAGGTCTAATTTGCCTTACAGAAATGTGTTATCAAAGCTATATAAGCTGGAAATAAAAACAGTTTCTAATGCGTCACTACAGTGTTTGGAGTGGGAAAGGGATCCTTGAACAGATAAGGACATAAAAGAAATATAAAGAAATTCAAATTTATTTTGAGTTGCTTTGAGTCCTGTTCAATTACAACAAAATATCATAAATAGAACGAGTGAAGGTTGAACACTATGTAACGTGTTTCATAGGTTCGAGGCCTATATGGGCAGTCGTTAGGTACTGTAAATCGCTAGTTTTTCATTTCCTTTGATTTCAACGAATCTTATTGGGGATGATTTATGAGTGTGATTGCACAACTGGCTACGCTTTCATCTGCATCTTCGCTAGTCAAGTGTTCTTTCAGACTATTAATTGACGTTTATTTACACACCAAACAGTTTACAATTCACCACCTTTCACTGGGTAACAGCATTTACCTATTTTGAGTTTTATAATGATCATGCACACTTTTTTAAATTTTATATGAAATTGAACAGCACTCTCCATTGTTTTTTAAAATTTGTGCATTAAATGGGTTTTACGTACCCATTTAATCCATTAAATTTGTGCATTAAAGATTGAAGGCCTCTTTATTTCAGCGGTGAATTGTAGAAGGACGTCGTAATAGTTGTAGTGTACACACCGATTTACTGCTATTACTAACTTTTAGAGGCGCAACCATATGTGTGTCACACAATCTTCAATGTAAAGTGAAAGCTACTTTACCGCTCATGTTTACCCATTGGAACAGTGACAATTTGGTCAGTTTTATTAAGTCTAAATGTATATTGATAGCAATCCCTATTGGTATACATGGGTCTCGGGTTTGTTTTAATATCTGTAATGTAAAAGTTATTTTTTTCTGTACTCCAAACTTTTACATTAGACAGAGCACGATTACGAAATAAAACATATACGAACATTTAATAATCAAGATTATATGAATTCAGCAATCTAATTGTAGCGGTATCTATCTCTACTTCTTTTATAAAATCAGTGTTGGTTTATTTCTTAAAACATGGTGTCTTTGATCAGTAGTGTAGAACATTTTGAGCTTATTAATGGGAACTTTTTCCAAACAGTCACATTTCGCCGCGTAATTATTCAAAATGACCAACTTTGATAGAACGACATGCTGACATTTAAATCAGTACAATATAAATTAAAGCTTATAAACTTAGCAAATAACAAATCTTAATGAGTTCATCCTATATATTGATCAGGCGTGAGTATGAGAAAGAAACGATGCTGTCTAGCAGTAGTCGTTGTAATATTTCCGTGTTCTTATAAGTGATTTTACGAGAGCTGATCGCTACGGAGGTGTTAAGAAGCCCCGAACCACTGCCCAAACTGTAATTAAGTGACTATAATTTGATACATCATTTCTGAAAAGAAAATCATTTTTATATGACTTTTATGAGAAATGAAAAAGCTACCTGGCCATCAAAAATGTGGTGGCCAAGCTGTGCTACAGTTTTATCCAAACGCATTGTAAAGTGGGGTTACTGTACATTAAGGGGGAAACATGATGCAGTGGGACAGGCTTCCTTAAAACATAGCTTTTATGTTCAATGTGCAGACAAACGATGTGGTTATTTTTTTCTGTGGTTTTTGGGGCAAATGACTCAATATACTCCTTTTATGCTGTCATCCTTTTGAAGACAAAAGGCGTCAAGTTTGTGATTCAGTATCAACTGTGTATATCGTGCACATGCCATTACACTTGAACAATGTCCAAGGTTTTATTTGTGAAGTGCATGAACACAAGGCTAACTGTTGAAGATCTCATATCAAGATTGATACCGATATGGGGGAATTCCGGCTTTAGAATTTCCTGTCTGACGAATGCTGTTACATATATCACAGCTAGATTTTGTCTAAAGTGTTTTTTCCTGAACTGGAAAATTTTCTTCGTTCCATATAATGACAGTGTAGTGCATAAAGTCATACTGCTGTGAACTTTATTTCTTTGTTCTATGAATATGCTGCGTCAGACTTCTAAAAAAACTATTATAATTTCTAATCTGGTGACCTATTGTTGCAAAATATAAAGGACAGCAATTTTCCAACTTCAGTTTAATGAATTCACGCCAACACAAGAATAAATTAATCTTTTCTTTCACTTGTACATCTATACAATTTCGCAGAATAATTTTAATATCCGATTTAGTTAATTCATGTCTCATTTATAATGCAAATTTAATTGTGATAGAAAGATTTAAAAAAAAAAAAAAAAACACATTTCTTCTCATTGATCAAATACGATTGGGTGACGTTAATTGATAATAAATTATGACTTAGCATTCTTCATTCTGGTACTTATCAATAAAGTGACATTTATGGTTTATACTTAGTTACTTTATTAATCTCTTTTTGTATTTAATATAACACAAATTGCCTATTCGTATATCAATGTACATAAACCCTCGGTTTATGAAGGGTTTATGTTGAAGTGTAATAACTCTCACATGTTATCGATTCAAAGGGATATCAAGTAGGATCTTGTAACTACTGCACCCAAATTTTCCGGAATAAATGTACTCACGTATGCATATAATCGGGGAATATATTTGAAATAAAAAGGATACATTTCAGCACGTCTATTGCGGATATAACAAGTTATCTTTTCAACCGGAGGCCAACGTGTCCGGTCCACTGATATAATACATTCTCGTCTGTTTTATAAATGAAATGGAAATTGTGTTCACATAAACTGATAAAAAATAAGTGCTCAAAGTTTATGTCCAATAATATCTGCTTGCGAATTTCTTTATATTTATTTTCATATCCTAGTTTCTGGAAATTATGAAACTATTTTTTAAGTATTTCGAAGTGTTGGTGATATTTTATTTATGTACATAATGCCGTAGTTGATAATTGAGTAATTCCTGTAATGTAAAGAGCTAAATTTCATATGTTTAAGGATAATGTTTTCCTTATGAACGTATGCTATGTACTGTTTTTCTAATCAGTTGATATATTTCATTTTTCAAGGTATAACGTATCTTAATTTAAATCTGATTGGATACAGATTATTGAAATGATGTTTCAACATCACAATTCATGCCGGGTTATGTTTAACTGCCTGGTGGTTCACGACAAGGTCTTAACATTTTGATCTCACTCAGATATAACATTTCTTAATTTACAAAAATAGTATATCACTATTTTTATGCTATATACTATTCCATTTTGATACTATTGAAGAAATATATCATCGTTATATTACGAAATTCCTATCACACCTGTGAGATTTCTTTGGGCGAATAAAGTAAAGTATCCAAATAAGGAAAGAGTTATGTAAATCAGTTGTGTAGATTGGTCTCAGTCTCCAAAACGTGATGTAGACAGAATATCAAGCTAACGTTAAGGTTTTGTTATGGTTATAAAGAAAAAATAATTTTAATCTTTATCTAATCTTACATGACAGAGGATTGCAAAAGTATGGCAATGACAAATATTATAACATGACATACTGTATATTTATATTCAACTAGAGAATGTAATTTGACAAAATCTTGTATTTCCTTTATCAAGGTGTATTAAATTTATTAGCACAAATATGGTACCGTTAATAATTGCCGTTAATTTCTTAATTATATAAACAACAAATTAAGGATCGATATTTCGATAACAAAATCATCAAAATCAGAATTAAAACGGTAAAACGTTGACAAAAAAACCCTAAAAACTTTAATGTTAAATTAAATGTATCTTAAATTTGACACAGCTTGACATAACTGTGGTAATCGTAACCAGAACTATAAACAATCCTTTTGTCATATTTGCCCACATGTTCCCATTTCTTCCGTTGTACTTGAGGAAAAATGATGAAGATTACCATGACGTCACTTTTTGCATCCGGGTACTGACTTGAGATCCAGAGGTCAATACGTGCACTTGATCCTACCTCCGAAATTGAGATATTTGTCTAAAAATGTCTAAATATTCCACTATGGTTCTTCAGTTACGCGTTAGATATCTTTTAGGAAAGAGTTAGTGTAAATGTAAGTTTGTAATTAAATACGGCAGTGCATGTACCCTTGGGCAACAAACTTATTGACACAGGAGAGCCATTCTATAGCTGTAATGCCATGTCCTTTTTCCTAGAGATGATATTCTGAGAAACAATTGTGGTTTGTGTTTTAAGTGTATTGATATATTTTCATTTACGTTTAATGGTTTTTGTTCAAAATTTTCCGAATGAGATAGACATCAAAGAATAACAGCATATCTATGATCGTTATTTGATGTTTAAGTGGGCTTATTATCGGTAATATTATTGATATACAGCAATATATAGCAAGCCGAAGTGGGAAAAAGTTCTTTCTTTGTTACATTAAAAGACATTTATCAATATTGAAATATTGATGTAAATAAAGAATTTATTCATATTTTTCAACTTCATTTTCTGATATTTGAAAAACATTTTGTAATATCAGAAGATTGATTAAAACAAATAAGTCTATTTTTCATATCAAAACATGGTTTGTAACCAATCCTTGATTGACATTAAGGGTATTGTTGTCGGTTGTAAGGTGTACATAAAGCCACTTCAAGTCAGTGATGAGAAATATACATATCTACTTGGTGAAATATTTATGAGTTATTCCTTTCATGAATATTCTCGGTATTTCCATCTCCAAAGGGATGTTTGTACAGACATTTAATAATAGATACAGTAAGATATCGTCAATCATATCGCGAATGTATAGGGAATCTTTGTGTCTATACCAAAACAATCTTATGCAGCATACTAATATTTCACTCGGACTTTATATCACAAATGTTTTCATTCACAAAGTCAACTCTTGGCGTTTTCTCAGCGTATATGCCTTATGTGTATGAATCATTGTTAGTATGATTCTGAAATTTGACATCGACGTTTAACTCGAATTTACTCTAGAACGTGTCTCTCAACGTATATGTCTTATGTGTATGAATAATTGTTGGTATGACTTTAGAAATCGAGATTGACGTTTAACTCGAAGTTATGTATGAATCATAGTTAGCATGATTCTGGAATTCATTCGAGATTGACATTCAACTCGAATATACTGGAGAATTAAGATGAAGCAAAGTATAATTAATCTACAAGATAATAATCGTTATACACATGTACTCCGTTAGATGATTTTTAATATAAGTTTTTATAAAACTTTTTGATTTATCGTCAATATTTTTTTAACTTTAAAATGTCTGTAAATGGAACATTTGTCTCGAGTATTCACGATATCTCGACAACAAGACATGTATATACACATGGCCATTAACCTTCCTATTGATTGTTATATACAATTATATAGATTATATACGGCCATTGAAGACGATGATTGTTGATAGATTCTCTTGAATGATAACGCAGTTATATACCACTACACGAGAACAATGTCTGGGTTTACCAGGTATTGTACATTTCTCGATCAAATTTGGGACATTTCTGGATGAATATTCGGGCGCGTAACTGGGGTTAATTTGACGTGTGGGTAACCTAGTAGGCGGTTCTCTTTAGGCTGACTATGCCGGTAGGGAGTCATTGTAGAGGGCTCAGGGGAAACATTCCCCCATCCCCAACTCCCACCAAACAGAAAAATGATTGTTTAAGATTTGAACTTCTGTAAGGCATCAGAAAGATAACCTCAGATCAATCGAGATTTGAGACACTTTTCCGGAATATCCGAAAGCATTTTCGAATTATCGTTTACGGAAAGCGCCAGTGGTTCCCGATTAGATTTGATACAGGCTTACTAAAAAGAAACTGGACAGCTCGGGAACAGATCAAAAATGATGGTCCGGGACACTGAAGCAACAAAATAGCAACACACACACACACATGTGATTTGAAAAATGTGTGTAGACTTTTACAATAATGAAACAACCAGTTGATTTATGAGTAGGCAAAAATGCCTACATTGTCAATTGGCCTACGCCTAGATATGTACAATACAGTATGTTTCGAAGGTAAATATCAATAATTATTCTAAAAAAAAGGACAGCAACATCGATATCCAACTACATACATTAAACATTACAAATGATATTATACAGGCACTGATAGTCGACATGTATTTACATGAAGGGCTGCTTTAACAGGGAAAACTCAATCATTATCAGCAATCAATATTATCTCTCAAGCCCATATTATTCCTTATGAATTCACGTGAATTTTTGCATTGTCACGTCGTTTTCGGAGCTAGTAATGTTAAACAAAACTAACTAGTTTAAGGCACCAACTTGAATATTTGTTGTGAGTGGTAAAGTTTCCTGGGTAAGGCACCCGGCTGATAAAGCAGTAAAGGTTACCCCTTATAAAACGTTATAGGTTTCCCCTGATAAAGCATTATAGGTTACCCCCTGATAAGGCAGTAAAGGTTACCCCTGATAAAACGTTATATGTTTCCCCTGATAAAGCATTATGGGTTACCCCCTAACAAAGCAGTATATATTTCCCCCTGATAAAGCAGTATAGGTTACCCCCTAATAAAGCAGTATAGGTTACCCCCTGATAAAGCAGTATAGATTACCCCCTTATAAAGCAGTATAGGTTACCCCCTGATACAGCAGTATAGGTTACCCCCTATTAAAGCAGTATAGGTTACCCCCTAATAAAGCAGTATAGGTTACCCCCTAATAAAGCAGTATAGATTACACCTGATAAAGCAGTATAGGTTACCCCCTGATACAGCAGTATAGGTTACCCCCTGATACAGCAGTATAGGTTACCCCCTATAAAGCAGTATAGGTTACCCCCTAACAAAGCAGTATATATTACCCCCTGATAAAGCAGTATAGGTTACCCCCTAATAAAGCAGTAAAAGTTACCCCTAATAAAGCAGTATAGGTTACCCCCTGATAAAGCAGTATAGGTTACCCCCTAATAAAGCAGTATAGGTTACCCCTGATAAAGCAGTATAGGTGACCCCCTAACAAAGCAGTATATATTACCCCCTGATAAAGCAGTATAGGTTACCCCCTAATAAAGCAGTAAAAGTTAC
>JAULCA010038888.1:0-12523 GCA_032360845.1 Crassadoma gigantea
TGTGAGCGATAAATGTCATCCTTTTCGATGTTGACACGCAGTTTGGACTTACAAATATCAATAATTTTGGGATCAGAGTGTTCTTATCTAAAGCGGAACTTAACTCCTTAACTTCGACCTCCAGGGAACTAACTTTGGTGTTTAAAGAGTCATTGGTCGACTTTAATTTAGAAATGACTTTCTCTTGTGACTCTATTTTTCCTTGCATAGGCTTGATGATTTCAGCCATTGTTAACTTTATTGTCGACTGAATCATCTCTGACATACAGGGAGCGAGTGCTTCAGCCCATACAGGTGCTATTGTACGTGCTAGATATGGATCCAATAACGTTGACTGGATGATATCATTCATATCAACTATTTTTCCCTTACCAACGTCAATTCTGTAGGGCGCTAGGCCTATCGGGTTTGACAAAGATCGTGAATGACTCGATCTCGTGGAATGCCGAGGTGGTCAGGGGTATTTGGGGAACTTGCAAATTTACGCTTTAATGAAGGGTCCATTTCTGAATCAAACATCTTGGCAGTTGTAGAGAACTGTATTCGGGGCACAAATGTCAAATTAGATCTCAAATTACTAATGTTACTGTGCTCGTGCAAAAAGAAAATGGCGGCCAGTAGAGCGTAACATGAACATATAATGATTTCACAAAAGAGTCTGTTTTACCTGGCAATCCTTGCTCATCAAGCACCAAAATTGGCTGCTATATGATGTCAGTATCGATACATAATCTCCACCATGGATGACTATCCACTTACATTAATATATACAGGTATATAGGTACAAACTTGGTTCTCCGATACAACGGTCCCTCTGTTCAAGTCGCCATCTTGAATTTTTGATGTGGTAACCATGGTTTTACAAGTCCCGAATCTGGTGAAAACAGGCTTAAAAATATCATTCTCCTAAAATAAATATTTAGAAAATGTAGTTTATAAATATATATATATATGTAGGTGTATTGTGCAAGATGAATCCACTATTCATGTTTATCCGAGACATGCCCTTTATTTTTTGGAACAGGCCATTTCTACAAAAGACTGCTACCATATCTGCTCTATTAGCATGCCAAAACTCAATTACTTCGTAAAAACTAACCCTATAAGACATATACCCCATATACCTGCATGCGAAAAACTCAATAACGTTGTGAAAACTAACCCGAAAAGCCATATCCCTGCTCTTTTAGCATGCGAAAACTCAATAATGTCGTGAAAACTAACCCTGCAAGCCATATACCTGCTCTATTAGCATTCCAAAACTCACTAACGTCGTGAAAAAAAACCTTGCAAGCCTGAAACCTCCTCTACTAGCATACCAAAACTGAATGACGCCGTGAAAACTTACGACCAGTAGGACCATCATTTCAGGACCAGTAGGATCAGCTAACCCTCCTTCCTCAGCTCCCTCTAACAATAAAAGAATTTCCTGAAATGAAAAAAATCTCAACACATCTCCTGAAAAAGAGAAAATCTAAAACAAATTCAATATTCTCAGAGGTGAGTACTTTTATTTTTCTCAAGCTGACAATTTACAACCATTGGGAGAAGATGTCATGTTTCCTATAGCATACATTTGTCATCCATGACACATCATTCCAAGATGGCTGCCTGGCTGTCAGCCATCTTTGAATGGTTTGGTTTGGGGGTTTTTTAACGTCCTATCAACAGCTAACGTGATTTAAGGACGGCCTCCCCTGCGTGCAAGATGCATGCGTGTAGTGAATGCGTGAATGTTTTAACAGGCTGCGATATGTTCGTGTACTGTCTCCTTGCAAACCAGTCGTCCCACTCCTAAATTGCTGAGCGTTAAGCAGAAGTAGAAACTACCATTTTTAAAGACTTTGGTATGTCTCGGCAAGGGGACAGAACCCAAAGCCTTCCTCACAGGAGCAAACGCTCAACAAATGGCCAAAAGTGAGGCATTGTCAAAGGAGACATTAAGGAGTAAGTTATGTAGAAAGAAGAGAAAAAAAAGGGTCCCAAATTAAGTCGCCTCTTACGATCATGCATTTGGAGGGAGCGGTACATTTCTGACGCCCTACCTGCAGGGACTATAAGGAGACTCATTTGATATGTTTATGTAGCGCTTGAAAAAAAGACAAACAAATATACACTTAACCGTGATGTACCCTAAACACAGAATGAATTTGCAAAAGTGATAATTCTAGTTTATGAGAGAAATTTTATTCATTAGCGACGGCAAGAACGGACGACTAACAAAAAAATTAATCATTTTAACGATTTGATCATTCTGATTGGCTTTCTCAACAGATGGGGAGACCGATTGAGGTATTTACCAATAGGACAAAAATTCTGACGCTTGATAGGATACATGACAATTTACCAATCAACTATCATTGTTTGCAACTAAGATGTTACCATACTTTTATTTAAAAAATTGTCTTAATAGGTACATTGTCAAAAAAAAGAATGAAATGCAAATGGATACACAACAAGAGGCCCAGAGGACCTGTATCGCTCACCTGGATATAAACAATCATTGCAAAATATTCTCCAACTGAGATCCAAGGGAATAGGCCATACCCCAAGGCTAAAAACTCTTTTTTGCCCAGCCCCTCAAGCCCCTTGGGGGCATCAGATTTGCCATTAATACAAAATTGGTTCCTCTTCACACAAGAATGCTTTAGATCAAATATGGAACAAATCCTGTCATTCTTACAGAAGAAGAAGGATTATAAAGAATTTGGTTAACACAAAATTAGTTCCCCTTCACCCAAGGGTGCTTCAGATATGGAACAAATCTTTTCATTCCTACAGAAGGAGAAGGAATTTAAGGAATCTGCTTTGTTTCCCCTATTGGGCCCCGGCCCTTAGGCCACTGGGGGGCCAGACCCACAGTTGATACAAAATTAGTTCCCCTTAACCCGAGGATGCTTCAGACCAAATATATAACAAATCCTTTTATTCCTACAGAAGGAGAAATATTTTAAAGAATTTGCTATATTTCCCCTATTGGGCCCCATCCCTCAGGCCCTTGGTGGGGCAGACCCATGGTTAATACAAAATTGGATCCCCTTCGTCCCCCAAGGATGCTTCAGACCAAATAGCAAACAAATCCTTTCATTCCTTCTGAAGAAGAAATATTTTAAAGAATTCGCTATGTTTACCCTATCGGGTCCCGCCCCTCAGGCCCCTGTGGGACTAGAAACACGGTTTATACAAAATTTGTTCCCCTTCACCCAAGGATGCTTCAGACCAAATATGGAACAAATCCTTTCATTCCTACAGAAGAAGAAGAAGGATTTTAAAGAGTTTGCTATGTTTCTCCTATTAGGCCCCGCCCCTCAGCCCCCAGGGGGGCCAGACTCACGGTTTATACAAAATTTGTTCCTCTTCCCTCAAGGATACTTCAGACCAAATTTGGTCAAAATCTGCTCGGAAAAGTTGACGGACGGACGACGGACGCTGCGCCATGGCAAAAGCTCACTTGCCCTTCCGGCAGGTGAGCTAAAAATAACAGCACTGTCACCGTTTGTCTGTGTGTTTGTTTGCTGATACTATTTTGTTAAGACTTAACTGTTCAAGTCTTCTCTTGTCTGTTAATCTGTGAATGTATCTATATAAAAACTAGTTCAATACAAGTGTCATAAAGACGAAAATATAATAACACATTCAATATTACTTATATTTGTTTGAAAAAGAACATTTCGTAAAACAAAATGTAAAATTAATGTATCGTCATATTTTTTATGTGGTTTTTAAGTGATCCACTTTTAGGTTTTTCCGATGCATACTATGATAAAGAATCTAACTTTGCATAAAATCATAGCCGTCATAAAAAAAAAAGAACAATAAAACACGCAAGTGACAGCTGAAAAGTTTAAAATGCTATTATCCCGAATTAAGTGTCTGTTAATTTCATAGAAACATATGGTTTTACTGTTATCGGTGGTGTCTTAAGGGCCTATAAATACGTCGATCTCCCTCCAAAGTATCACTTGTACAGGTTATACCTTTTTGTATCAAGATGAATGCATTATTCCTACTGTTGCTAATTGTTGCTGTGCCACTGGTCAGTGGAAAAGCTACTCGTAAAAGAGGTGAGTTGTTCTTAAAATTTCTTTCATTTTCTCTATTATTGAATTCTAAAAAAATCGTTTTTACTTTCTTTTACTTGTGAATATTCCACTCGTCAGTGTTTTTGTGCGATGATACAAACATGATATGTGACTTGTATATATGTATTATCTTGTTTTGATTAACCCTTTATTATTGTTGTGTATCTTATACACCAATTATGCCATAAAAAGGCCGTACATTTCATATTTGCCTTATGTGTTCGGTTACAGTTGCAATGTACATAGAGGTATTGAATTGAACAGAGTACCGGTTGGTCCAACATAATGAAGAGTTAAGCATTTAGGCGGTTGTATTTGTATTTTTGTATATATGACATTTTGTCATGACTTAAAAGGCTAGCATTAAGCTTATATTTTATAAATGAATATATATATCACATTTGATCTAGTGTTGTATCAAGCTTTCATAAGCCACTCTAAAGCGTATCAAACGTTCAACGGTATGAATATATTTTTTGTGGAGACTAGATTCATCTAATTTTATACAGTACAACCCTAACGATAAAATTGTGTTTTATTCTGAAGTTTGATCTCTTGGAAAATGTATGATTCACCGAAAAATAAAAAAAACGAACATTTGTAAGAAAACTGTTAATGGGACGTTTTTAGTTCTAGTAAAACAATTCAAAGAAAGAAAGGTATTTTAATGCTCAGTACCGAGTAGTTCATTTCAAGTCATTTGGTAAAAAGTAACCTGAGTTTGCGGTCATTCATCTGTTGAAACTTTTCATTTTCTTATTTAATTCGGGTAACAAATTAAATAACCATGCGATAAAGCCGAGATGTTTTGCCTTTTCCTACGTGCTCGATGTCTGCTCCTTATATCTTACAATCTTCCTGATAGATCTGGAGTAAATACAAGTCAATTTAATCATATCTGTTTTGGTTTACATTTTTGTTTTGTTTCATATTATTTTCAGTTAACGCTATGGAATTTTGTTCATCTGATGATTATTGCGGTGCCAATGAGATATGCTGCCCTAACGGCTGCGCACAAACGTGTGATAGGGAAAGTGTAAGTAATATTTCTATCTTGTTCTACCAATTGAGTTCAAACTTTTCCCTTCTGAATCAAACAAAAATGATTTGAATCACAGGTTTTTTAAATAATACTCCTTTTAGATTTTCTACAGAATACAGTGGCAACTATTATTAATCCTAATCTAATCTTATTATTTGTTGAGATGACAAGTATAGATTTCTTCATGTAGAATTGTTTGAGCGATTAACAATACTGGTTTTTATTTCAGAGAGTTAGCGAAATACTATCAACGCCGAGAACAACTGCAGCGTTAACAAAATATTCATTTCAATTCTTGAAAGAAAAATTTGGATTCTTTATTTCTTTTTCAAAAAAATATTAATGTCATTTAGGACTAGAAATAAAATTCTGTAAACACTTTAAAATGTTCCTTATTTTTATCTGACCAGACGGGCCAGGCGAGCCTTTGCCGTTGTGCGGCGTCCGTCGTCAACATTTTAATTAATATAAATTCTTCTTGACAACCGAAAGGCCCAGGGTGATACTATTTGGCCCGAAGCAAACTTTGATTAAGGCCTACAAAGTTTTTTTCAAAAGAATGACATTGACCAATTTTCAAGGTCACAGGGGCAAACATTTTCAAAACCTTTAAACGACTTCTCCTGAATAACGAAAATACCCAGGAGGATAATATTTTGCTAGTAGCATGCTAGGGATAAGTGCCACCAAGTTTGTTTTCACATGAATTATCTTCGCCCATATTGAAGGTCACAGGGATCAAATATGTTTAAAACTTTACATAACTTCTTATTAATAACCAAATTGCCCAGGGTGATGATATTTGGCTAGTAGCATGCTAGGATAGAGACCCTGAAGGTAGGGCGTAAAAAGTGTACCTGCTGCCCCCATTGCAGGATCGTAAGATATAAAATTAGTAATGCTTAACGGCCCGTCAACACAGGATAGGTCATTAGAGCCAAAAATGGCCGACACAACAATTGCAAAATAAAAACATCAAACAAACTCAAAGGTAAAAGACATACATCATTTTAAAAATCGAAAGTGGCTATGTTGATTCAAATTTTATCAAAAAGACTAACAGCTTTCAGATAGCCTAAAATAGAGGGACAGAGGTGTTTTCGAAAAGATATTTAAGACATGTAATGTTATTATAGAAACTTTCTCGAGTTGACTGAAAGTCTATACAATATTGTAACAAGTGCTTTACTGTAAATGGTTCTTTACACGCTATGTACTGAGGCTGGACTTCACGTTTTAATAGATAAGAATGGGTAATATATGAATGACCCATCCGGAGACGGGCAAGGACAACCTCGTCTCTGTGCCCTTTTCTGTAGCTTGGATGCCATTCACCGATTTCAGCTTTAATTAAATGTGATTTGTTATCTAAGCATTGGTTCCAATTATTTTGCCACTGTGATCTAAAAGATGCTGTAATCAGTGTTTCAAAATCAGTAAAATAAAGTTTAAAATCTTCAGGTGGTATATTCTTCATTTAAATAATCTATGGTGCCATATGTCGCTTAATTGATGTCACACCAACACTAAACTCTATTAAGTGCTATGCTTACATCATACAAAACTGGTTTTTATATTTATCTATATACGTGTGGTCTCTTTATCAAAAATATATAATTAAATCTAAATTTGTATATAATGAGTTATTTCTTCTATATTAAAAAGATTATCAGATTATGTAGATATTATCATTCTAATCTGTATAGTTAAATCATGAATATTAGCACAATACTAGCTGCTTAACGTCATAACAATCATAAATTATTTAAATGAAGAATTTAACAGGCGATTTAAAATAAACTTTTAAAAGGACGTTATCGTTACATGTATAGAAATGTGTAAGCAAAAAAAGCTTATCAGAGAAATATTGATGATGGACTGTACTGATATAAAAATGTAAAACAAAAGCAAACCGAAGTTGACAGGGGAAATATATATCAACAGTGGTCAATTTTGACTAGGGGTCGATCCCAGCTTTCCTGATTACTGGTCTGACGCTTTAGTAAATGGGCCATGAAGTCCTATTTAGATTTTCAATTTATTATGTTCATTAATCACTCGAAAACAAAATTTGTTTTTATAAATGTTAATTGGGCATTTTTATTTTTAAATTAAAATTTAATAGATATTTATTTATGAATTAAATATTGCAATTCTTTATCAGAGTAAAGAGTATGCTCTCCTGGTCCTGCTCTCCAATCTGAATTAAATATTATTTGGAGCAATAACATTATTGGTATATTATAATTAATTTGGTTTAATAAAATGCACCATATCAGTTTTAAAATCGAAAATGAAAGTAAAAATATATCAATTTTCGTAATATAGTTATCCGATTATAAAACAGAAATGAGACAGATGATAGAGATTGACAACAGGTTGTTGATATAAACTCAGAAATTGTATCTAACAGTTATACAGAGATGAATTCATCCTTACTTATGTTGCTGCTCTTGATAATTCCACTCGTCACAGCAAAAGCGAATCTTGAAGATGGACGAAGGAGAGGTAAAACTTTTCCTATTAATTCTACTATTTGTTGTTTTAAATTGAATAGTCTAAACAATATTGAAGGGTATACAATGCAGCTTTATCAAGTTTGCTACAGTTTCTGTATCTGCGTCTTGATCATTGATTATTATTTTCCTGATTTGATGTTAACAAGTGTAATGTATTCAAACTACAAGTACAGTTAAATTATATTAAGCAGGATATATATAAAAAAGAAATCGATGAAAACTATTTATCTGTTTAGTCCACCATCATCTGATGGTGGGCTATTCAAATCACCCTGCGTTCGTGGTACGTCCTTAAACAGTTCTTGTTATCGCTATTTCACAAAAAGTAACGGAGGGATCTTTCTCAAATTTCTATGTAATTTGACCTTGGTCCTTAACTGTGCAGGGCAACTTCTGAGACTGATCCAATAATCAACATTGCCGACAGGCAGCCATCTTGGATTTTGATTGGTTTGGTTTGGTTTGGTTCTATTTTGTTAAACGTCCTATTTACAGCTAAGGTCATTTAAGGACGGCCTCCCCTACGTGCAAGATGGATGCGTGTGTATCTTGAGAGGCTGCGATATGTTCTTGTATTATCTCCTTGTGATAGCGCGGAACTGATGCCGACTTTATAGTGCTACCTCCATGAAACATACTGCCGAAGACAGCCAGCAGGACATCCTACCCGGTCACATTATACTGACAACAGGCGAACCAGTCGTCCAGCTCCTAAATTCCTGAGCGTTTAGCAGAAGAAAAAACTACCACTTTTATAGACTTTGGTATGTCTCGACCAGGGGAGGGATCTTTCTCAAATTTCTATGTAATTTGACCTTGGTCCTTAACTGTGCAGAGCAACTTTTAAGACTGATCCAATAAACAAGATGGCCGACAGGCAGACATCTTGGAATTTAAAAATGAATGTATGTTCTCGCTATATCTCAATAAGCAGTGGAGAGATCTTTCTCAAATCTTATATATAGGTTCCCCTTGGTCCTTAGGTGAGCGGGTTATTTTTTTTAGATTGATCAGATAAACAAAATGGTAGACAGGCTTCGATTGTTTTCATCCCCCCCCCCGGGATCTCTTGTTTTTGTTCGCTACATGGTAGATTATATGTATCAATCAATTCCCTGTAGGACTTTTTTCAATTTGTTTTCGCGTTACTATAGGTGTTCACAATAGGTATGAATAAAGGGTCAAATTTTTGCCACATCATCAAGAATGTCATGGAGTTCAAATTATAATAATATTAATTATTCTTGATTCGTATATACCGCCTTACATATCACAACATAGGTCCTCTCTAAGCGGTTCTCAGAGCAATTTATAATCCGTGGCTATGGGGCTTTTACAACCAGCCAGAAATATATTTTTTAACTCCCCGGGGAACTGCCATTTCGGCGCTCACAGCTAGCTAGCTTTTTTTTAACAATTCCAACGCTGCCCAACTATGTACTCATTTACAGCTGAGTAAACTGGGACAAGCAGAGTAAAGTATCTTGCTCAAGGATACAACACAATGCCGTGACGTGAATTGAACCCAAAACCCTTCAGTCCCGAGCTAGATGTCCTACCACTTGACGTGCCTCTAAAAAATACCTTGTTCAGCGAGAATCTTGTCGCTTCTTTTCATATAGAATAGAGAATGCCCCTGCGTAAAACGCTTAAACGACTAGTATTTTTGTCGCCAATTTTATTTAAAAAGGGCTGTCCTGCAAATGTCGTTCAAAAGGACGACGCATATACAGAACGCATTAAATAGATTTTTTAAGAACAAATAAATAAAACGAAACAATTGTTTTATAATAGATATGAAATTATGTGAATTTAATTGCGTTTTATAAGATTTCAAGTTGATATGAAAGCAAATCGGTAACAACCGTATTAAACATGAAGCGAATGCTACCGATATGCGTTCATACCGGTGTAACAGCCACTTCTCTCCCCCTCTGTATAAGTTACCAGGGGGGAAACTATTGACTAGCTGATTCTATCCCCCTCTGTTATATTAACTAGGAGGTGGATTGGCTAGCTGAGTCATCCCCCCCCCCCTCTGTAATATTAACAACATACCAAATATATATCGTGTGAGATAAAAAAACATTTCCCTATTGTAATAGGACGAAGAAAAGTGATCAATATAGTGCCGTCGCTGGGGCTCGACCTTACGGAAAATTCTCTATATCTGACGCCTGTAAGGCAACCTGTAGTCGAAACGTTATTCAAAAACAAAATCTGTTCCAGGGAAAATAACAATATTGATGGTAATCAGGGGCAAGTGTCTCTAACACTGAAAAACGATAGTGGAATTATTCAGTGTTTTGCTTTGCCTGAGACGGGTACCCCCAAGTACCTTTTTACTGAAAGTCCCTTATTTTCCGAATTTTATTTGACATTTTACGCGATATAGTAGTGTAAAATTGAAAACCACCTACATTGGGTATCGGTGAAGTTTGAAAACGTTTTGTTACAATCAAAGGTATTGTCAAAAATCAGTCATAATTTTAAGGAACCACCATGTGTAAATGTAATTCAATTCAAGTTTCAGGTACTTTATTCCCCCCATAGCATGATCAGACCAAATCACACGATCAAATGCACTGTGAGGTGAATAAAGACTTCCATTTGACTAGATATATACAAATGGTTCACATGTTCCTAATATGAACTAATTGTTTCACGAAGGGGGTAATACATGCTCAATACTCTAGTGGTCACGCTTGCTCTCGCTTTTTGCACACCTGAAATAGTGTCGGGACATGTTGTCCAAATATCACTGCAGGAAGAACGTAAGTAATGAACCTTCTGCTCCCATTACATGATCGTAAAAGGCGACTTAATTTGGGATCTTTTGTTTTCTCTTTTTTCTAAACAAGTTTCTTCTTACTAATGTCTCCCTTGACAATGCCTCACTATTAGCCTTTAGTTCGCCCCAGTGAGGAAGGCTTTGGGTTCTGATCCCTGGTCGAGACTTACCAGTAAAATTGGTAGTTTCTACTCCTGCTTAACTTTCAGCAATTCGGAGTGGGACGACTGGTTCGCCAGTTGTCAGTTTAATATGACCGGGTAGGGTGTTGTACTGTTTCAGTGAGGTGGCATTATAAAGTCGGCATCATTTCCGCTCTGCGGTCTGCTCTACTACATTATTGAGGCAAAGTGTCAATTTTAAGTGCTAGCCGGAGTCAAAGCTCAAAATGGATTAACTCTTTGACATCAAAATTTCCAGTTTCAAACAACGATAACCTAAGAACTGTTTAAAAGATGTTGAAATGTCTTGTGTTTTGAAGTTACATATATGTCGTTTTCATGAAACAAAAAGTAACAGGTGAGCGACACAGGACCTCTAGGTCTCTTGTTTTGTTTAACGTCGTCCTAAGGCTAAACAGCTAAAGTCATTTAAGGACATGCCTACATGTGTATGGTGCATTTTTGTATGTGTGCCGGACACGGAATATGCTAAGGTATTAGCTTCTGGTGAGAGCGCGATCTGATGCCGACTTGATAGAGCTTTCTTAAAGAAATACCATGCTGAAGGCATCAAACTCGGCACATGTAGAAAAATATGATAGCGTCATGTATAAGCAATATGAATGTTATTTGTGATGATAACCTAAATTGAGTTTGTAGTGATAGTATCATGTATGAGCAATTAAAAAATGTTATTTATAATAAAAGCGTCGTTAAATTTTTTTTTAAAAACCTTAACTAGAAAACTAGCATACATGTATGCTTTGCATCTCAGAAAAGATTTGGGTCTCTCAGTCAATTTGGGCAACCAATCAATGCGTGACGTCGACTTCAAATTATCGCGAGAATGCCTAATTAATTTCTGATAGGATTTTGTTGCCTGACAAGAATGTGTTCCCGACAAATATGGTTTGTTCCTCCAGTTGGTTTATTTTTTCAACGTAAATACCACATATTTGAATGAAGCTATGTTACCATATATGCATCGTAAATGTTGAAAGAGGTGTAGTTCCATTCTTTAATGTATACCTTCTGAACGATGACGACAGCATATGTTTTCTGAGAGAGGTAACGGCCTTATTAAGATATTATTATTTTATTCTTCACAGCCCATCAACACAAGATAGGTCATTAGGGCCAATACAGAAGACAAAACGTGATAAAGGAAAAATATCAAAGCGAACGAAAATGTAACTAGAATTATGTCAGTTTGACATTAAAGCCGCTCACCACTTCAAATTTTATTGCCTCAGTAACACGTTGAGCATCAATGTCTTCCATAATACCTCAGATATGTGTTCTGTATTCTGCTTATTGAAAATCAGGTTATGTGATGATGTTGCCTTTGGATTTTTCAAAATTAATCACCTCTTAAATGATGCCTTAAAAAAATCTCCCTCTCCAATTACAAATTACAGATAGACTTACTAGTTAATGTATATTATAAAACAATTTTAATTCATTTATTGAAACTACATTGTTCTCTTTAAAGTTTTACATGCCGAATGGCAATCGGTGAATGGATAATTAATAATAGGTGCATTTTGTGCATGTGAATTAAATGATAAATAACGGTAGAGGAAAAACACGCATTGGAAAAAAGAGACATTGTACTCGATATTTCATGAACACGCGTGTTAGATTCTATTTATTGTATGATTCGAGTAACACCCCCACATTATTTTCTGTAATAGAATATACAATTCATCACAAAATTTGAACTATGTTTACGAACGTAACAGTTATTTCCCTTCAACCGTATTGGATAATATTTTGACACGGCGCAAATTCTAGTCAAACAGCAGCGGCATTTGTTCCATGTTCTTAAATTTCATAAATAAATATATCAGAAATAGCATGCTGTGATACAGAAATGTTTGATAAGCTTGCACAGTTCACATATCGTCTCGTCTCAGAGCCACGTTGTA
>JAULCA010038999.1:0-18044 GCA_032360845.1 Crassadoma gigantea
ACCAAAAGCCATGTTTCTTTGGATTTCTGTTCTGTTATTCTCGTTCAACACCGCTTCAACAACAGGTAAGTCGTTTGCCTTCGTTTGGAACATTAATATCTTTGGGTATGTTTTCTTTTTTATTAATAAGTATACTTTTCAAACATGTATTTTGCAAAATGATATATATATTTAAGGATTCAAAACAGTTTGGTTTGCAGTGATAATGTTATTTGAACAGTATCAACATCAAAATTAACACATTTAATGAAAACAAGTTTTTTTCCAGATTTTTTTTTATGTAAGTACAAGGTGATAATAATGTATTCCGTGAAATTCCATTTCAGCTTAAATAATCTTTTTTGCTTATTTTTCACATATTTTGATAAATTTTAACCCTTTTATTATTTATTTATATATTTGTTTACTCGAAATGTTCAAATATCATAAACTGAGAAGATTTTCATTTTTCTCTCTTTCTATGCTTTGTCATATATAGATCATTGATATATCCTACATCATGCCGTTATGAGTTGTGAAATGGTAAATTAGTTCAAAAAGAAATTCAACTTGTCGATTGTCACTATCTATTATGTTTTGCTGAATTTTTCAATACCATCGTCTGACAACTGAAACGATATGAAAATATTTGAAAAACAAGCCATTCATATTGATATTTCTCGCATGTGCCGTGCTTTGGCCATCAATGCGCATATCAGAGAAACTAACTTAAACACAAAAACTTAATGTTGATGGAGATGTTGACAAAGTCAATGGACCATGAAACGTAGGCCGCATCCAGCATTTGATGCATGGGTAAAGATGTACTGCCTTTAGATGCATCTATTGGTCATGTTTGGTCTGTCTAGCACTTATTCTTTAAGTGAAAACTAAGTAAAAGGCAAAAACTTAAAGTCACCGTCGTCACTGTCGTCGGAAATGCAACACCTTAGTCTTGCCTCCGCTATTTTGTCACGGCGAGACGAAAACGACATTTGTTTACGGTATATTTGAGGAAATGACAACACGGCAGCTTATGGTTGATCAAAATTGAATTAAAATCATTACGTGTGCTACATCACGGAACTCCTTTGTGTTATTAGTGTGAATTAGTTCGTATTGACAACTTTGTTATCAATGGTTACGTGACTCGGAAGGATATCGATTGATCCCATCTTAAAACGTACAAAACATGCTGTAGATTTTAGTGTTAATTGTTCATTGATTTTAAGAACCAATCCTTGTAATTAATTAAGGAATTAAAGAAAAAAAAGAGGACAAATGATGTATCTATTGTATTTTTATCTGAATGGGCCGCGGTTGCCAAGTAGTTAAGGCGTCTGACATTCTGCTACCACTAGCCCTCCACATCTGGGTAACGGGTTCGAGACCTACGTGGGGCAGTAGCCAGGTCTGGCCGTCGGTCGGTGGTTTTTCTCCGGGAACTTCGGCTTTCCTCCATCACCAAAACCTGGCACGTCCTTAAATGACCATAACTGTTAATAGGACGTAAAACACAAACAAACCAAAATCTGAATGAAGTTTACTTTAGATACGTCTTACTGGTATGAGAGCCCAGAGAAACTGTTTCAATTTTAGAATTATCATTATGAATATTTTTGTAATTAATTAAAGGATTAAATAAAAAAAAGAAGAAAAAAAATAGAAACAATATTTATCCATTGTGTTTTTCCTTAATGAAGTTTACTTTAGATACGCTTTACTGGTATAAGAGCTCAGATATACGGTTTCAATTTTAGAATTATTATTATGCGTAATCAATTAAGGGATTAAAGACAGAAAGGAGAAAAAAATAACAAGATACATGTCTCTATTTACTGTGTTTTTCCAGAGTGAATTTTACTGTAGATACCTTCTACATATATTCGAAATTAGAATTACGGTTTCAATTTTAGAATTTACTTTTATACATATTCTGTTAATTAATAAGGAATTAAAGACGGAAAGAAGAAAAAACGACAAAATATTTATGTATTGTGTTTTCTTCTAAATGATTTTTACTGTAAATAAGTTTTACTGATATAAGAACTTAAATATACGGTCCCAATTTTAGAACTATTATTATGTGTTTGTATTTTACCATTAAGACTATATTTCACATTTATTGCGGGACTTAACCATGATTTGTTATTATTCATGAAATGATGTCGACCTGTTTATGACGACATTGGGTCTTTCCAACCAAATGTGCTGTCTCACAGATTAAGCAAGACTGTATATTGCGTAATAGTTGTGTCATAATTTAACGCGACTTAACTTAATATTTGTTATTCCTCCAAAGCTCTTCATGTTAGTTTATGCTGCATAATCTTAAAAAATCATGGGTAACACAAAACTTGATGACGTCGTATACAGCTATGATTTGCGATTCCAACTTCTGATTGGTTTAAGTTGCTTGGTGATTGATTTATTGTACAATGTTATGTTTTGTGAAAAAAAAATTATTCATTAAGTTTAAATATCAGTTTGTAATAAACTCAAACCTGTAGTCAGTCTTTTAAAATTAAATTATAAGAAATAACTATGATTAATTTGGGGGTTATACGGTATATGCCGAAAAAATGTGTACACCTTTGCGCATGAATCGCTTCGCGAATTCATGCAAAGTGCACACCGTTTCATTTGGTAAACACTATACATGTTATCCCCAAAATATCCCCTTGTTATTCCTTAATTAAACAAAATCGAATCTGATTAAAATACAGATAATTTGGTTAATCAGGTTAATTTGTATTAAATAGTGACTTTCTTCATTTTAATCAAATTTGATTCATAAAGCATGCACAATTGTCCTTAAAACAACTTGTTACCCCAACTCGAGGAAGCAGCTGTATACCACTTGACGAATGACCTAGGGGTCTCGGTGGCCAAGTCGAATCTGACATTCTGCTACCACTAGCCCTCCACCACTGGGCCGGGGGTAGTCACTGGGTCGCGATGGCTAAGTGGTTAAGGCGTCTGACATTCTTCTACCATTAGCCCGCCACCACTCGGTCTCGGGTTCGAGGCCTACGTAGGTCAGTCGCCACCGTAGGTCGGTGGTTTTTCTCCGGGAACTCCGGCTTTCCTCCACAACCAAAGCCTGGCACGTCCTTAAATGACCAAAGCTGTTAAAAACCGTACCAAACCAAACGATTGAACTAACTTTCAGATATGTTGTCTTTTACTCCCATTGTATTTCATGACAAAAAGTATTTGATATAACCATTTTTTTTGCAATAATCCAACTGGATTGGGCACAAGTTATACAAATTAAATAAAGCCCTTTTCCATAAAAAAATTACAAATAAATAATACAACAAAATTCAAGAAAGTAACCGGCTCTGAAGTTAAAATCAATTATTTATAAGCATATATCAGAGGTTTACTTTAAAGATAAAAATCTCATCTATTTTGTAAACAGACAGGAAATTTACTACAGTAATGCCATTGATATGTGATCATTGGTCATTACCAAGTTTTTAAACTATAGGACGTACATAACAGTTTGTTTGTCCAGCTAAAAAAATAAAACTTAATTTATTTTACTCTTGTTGGCCCTGATATTAGCGCGTGGGGGTTTAGTGTGGGAGGAAACCGGAGTACCCGGAGAAAACCCACGTGGTCGAGCAAGTGACCCCAACCTTTTCACGTCCGATCCAGCGATACGTATGTCTAATGCTTGTGTACATTGACGCTTACAGATAGGGACATGGAATAAAATAACACCAGTATTCAGTAAAACTTCCACAGGAATAGCTCGAGAGAATGTCACCTTCTTCAAATACCTGCTTCCTACCGACTTGACACTTTAGCTTATTCGTTAGAGCACCAGGCTAGTAAACAAGTCGTCCCGGGTTCGACACCGTTAGCGAAGGCATTGAAGCCATTGAAGACATAGTGACCTGTGTTACATATATATTGCTGCCCGCGTAATGGCCCGAGACATTATGACAACAATATTAAGCAAACCTTTCATAAGAATCGTTATGACCCATGCAAAACTCAAGTGAGTTCTTCTAAACCCGCGATCTCCAGCACCAAAACACTTGCAGTATCTGCAACTATGACCGTGACCCTACCGCGCCCTCCACAAAATGAAAGAGGTTTGAAGTTGCGATAGTCATCAGCTCAGTTATTAACGGAAACTTGTAAATTGATGATATAAGTACCTTGATTGCGATGTATAGCTATGTATATGATAGGAAGTGCACAAATATTTAACACTGATATTTCTCGGCTAGACGAGTTTGTGGCCGGTCAGTCAACGAGTCGAACTCTTGTCTTCTTCTTTAGATGTTTCTTCCTTTCCTTGTTTCGTATCTTAAATGAGATACAAAAGTTTGAACATATGTTTTCATAATTTTTTTTATACACAAACAATGTACTTATTAAACCAGTTGCAGCGTTTCAAGACCGACTGGTCATTTGTCAAGCTATGACTGTGAGAGTCATCATATTTTATATCCACTATAGTGTAAACCTACGCCATATACTTTTCTCTGAAATATCTTTAATTGTGTGATCTAATTTCTCAGTTAAGTGTTTTCTTTAAACTTCAAGCCCCGCTAAATCATCGTAAGGCATGCAAAAAATTCAACCCTTTAATAAGTCATATTTGATTACTCATAAATAAATATCGGAATTTTGACATGAAAGTTGGACATATTGAACTTGTACTAAAATTGTTAAAATTATACATAACGACAATACTTTTGTCGAAAGTGAGGCATTAAAGCTGATATTTCAATAAAAAAAAATTTCTTTGGCATTATAATATGTCAATCTATTTTGCAACTCGGCTAAATGTAACAAAAATGATATACTGTTGAGACAATGATATATAATCTAAAGTTATATAAGTATTTTTACACCTAGGTCATGTTAAGCTTATTCTCTCTTCTACAAGCGGCTGGGAAGAATGCTGGTCACAAAACAAGATAGACATGGCTATGCGAAACCAGTAACGTAAAAGTGAAATTTCCAAATAATGTGTTTAGCAGAATGTTTAAAAAAAAAAGCTTAATGACTTACATGCAAATTGATGAATGAACTTTACGTAATATGCCAATAAATAACATTTGGTGATTTTATAAATTAGCCAGTCATGCTATAAACAATGTGAAAAGTTCTTTAATGTATATACATTGGGGTTATGTGTTTTACACCGAAAAAAAATGCGAAGCGGTTTATGGGTTAAATTTCAATGTAAACAGCCGGACAACATTTTTTTAATTCATAATTAGTGAATATTTGATCATTTCTGATAAAAACCAAATAATTTTGCACAAAACATAATATTGCGCAGTAATTTCATCGCAATAAAAACGTCAACTAATCAAAGGTTCGAATTAAGGTACCGCAATAAAAATATTGCGGCATACAACGTCATCACTTTTTGTGTTGAAGGCCAATTTTTGTCTATCATTGGGAAAATAGCCAAACTTCAATTACTACAGGTCTATCGTTTATATAGCAACACTAAACATTATGAAAAGACATTTTATATAAAGTCTATTATTTCATTAGGGTCACGTGGCCCTTTGATGTACATTTATGTAACCGTAAAATATGTTACCGGAGTATAATTCTTATGGTTTCTCAAAGCCATAGCCATCTTGGTTTAAAGCTTGAAGTTTAAAAGCTAGTCTAAATTGAAAATAAGATTCGCGTGACCTACGTATATAAATTACGATAGATCATAATAAGTCATTGCATAGCATTCGTTTTTGTTGAAAAAGTGATGGTCATGTTGTAACGCCGATGTAGTCGTAATTGTGATTGATAACAGATAAAAAAATACACTCGGAGGGGTAAAATTATTTTTACTTTTTAATGTGGTTTTAAAAAGGACAGTTAGGAAATTATTTCAGAGAAAAAGGAATCTCATGAGGTTGAAATCAAGATTATAACGTCAAACTTTTATTTTACTATGACGTCAGCACTGAGGTTAAAATCTTAGGCATTATGACATGAAATTCATGCGGCACGCATGTGCAAAGTGTAAATATATTATTAAGATTTCGTTACGGTTCATATCCTTCTATTACAATAACTGAAGTACGTTTTCAATATATCTAAATTACATGCGTAAATTCGAATATTTGATTTTGTCTTTAACTAAGACTAATGAGGGAATTGTCGTTTTGGTCGACTAAAACATCTTTTATGAAACTCGAAGAAATCATAATATTTAAGAATGTTAAGAATGATATTGTAATTTTTTTTACTTCTTTCTTTGTTGTCTTCATATGCATTTAAGTCGCTTTTTTGTCATTCGTTGCTAACATTTTTTTTTTATATTTTTTTTCTTCCAAAATTTTTATTTATCATAATCTGAAATGATAATCAAAATTATAAAAAAAAGACAAAAAAACAGAGATTATAATTTTGACTTAATAGCACTTAAATACTGGAGGGGAAGTGTTATGCAAGCGTTTAAAAGCTGGCACCAGCGCGAAGTTTCATGGTTGTACAAAATAAAAACAAACACTTTTATCTTAGGCGCGTATTGGTTTTACGTCTAACCGTGAGTAGGACTATTGTTGTGTATTTGCTAGAAATATATCATTCTACGAATGTTTTGTCAATAACCTGTCAGGTCAAAGATTGATTTTAAGCTGGGGGTATTTGTAAGGCTGACGAGAATGATATTTACATCAACTTGCAAACTATTGAAAATAAAATCTATTGATTATTATTTTAAAATGAAAGAAAAAAATCGTTAACGAATATCTGATGACAGCGAATCATATACTCTCCTCATCAAATAGTCAATATTTATTTTGTTATGGGGTCGAAACTATATACAGGCTAATGTATTCCCTTTGAAGATGGTACGCAATAAAATACAAAAATAAATACATGTAAACAAAGGCAGACGTTCAGTTGACCTGTCATAAGTATTGTTTTACATTTATAGCCTATAAAAAAGTACATTAAGATAAATTTGGCCGTGTCTGATGTCTAGAATTTCTCAAAAGAGTTCTCATAGCAAATTTTTTTTTATGAAAATGACCTCTTCACTACTTAATCTACATTTGAATGCTTTCTTGTAAAAATGTAGTCCGTTCTTTTATGGATACAACGTTTAGATTATATTTACCTACAGCATTAAACATCAACACCAGAACTATACATATAACAACAAAACAGAACATTTTCTAATGCAGATTGTAAATTTTAAGCAGTTAACCAGCGGTTGAATGCATGGCAGTGTAAAAATTCCGCGAAATCTCACGTAAAGGTACAAGACAGATCGAACAAGATAGAAAAATCTGGCATGGGGTAAGACGTGGGATATAGGCCTATCTGTCTGAGGTGCGAGATAAATTACTACATGTAGGATAGACGTTTCCTTCTTTCTTTTAACAGCTTTTTCTATTCATTCGCCACATACTTTCTCTATTCATCTCATTTTACTATCTTGTCTTCGTCTGCTGGGTAACCGAACTACTCAGTAGTGAAGTGCGGACGTCAAACCCCTTAAACAAACAAACAAACAAACACAAGTACTTCCGTTGAGCAGGTAGCTTAGAAGGTTAAAGAGACAGTATAACGACCTGAGGTCAACTGTTCCTGGGTTCAAATCCTCGGCTTGAAACGTCCAATCTTTTATCATCTTTCTTTTTTCTTACCTTTTTTGTATGGAATTCCCGCCAATGCTCAGAAAAGATTTATGAATGTTTTTTTCATGCAAAATTAAATAAAATCGTAGTTACAAGTTTTTTGCAGTGGTACGGAGTATTCAAGTCCTAATCCTATACATGTACATGTACAACTGTGCATTTTCCAATATATGCCATATAAAAATGTGATAAAATAGTAGAGGAGGATGAAGACTTAGGTATGACTTTTTCAAAACATGTTTTGTAACTTTAGTTTAATTTTTTAAGTAATAGAATATTCTAAATATAAGTGCTGCAATAATGTAACTTGTTTCGGCCATATTTGCTTGTTTGTGTTTTACGTCCAATGAACAGTTTTAGTCATTTAAGGACGAGCCACGTTTTCGGTGGTGGGGAAAACCGGAGTACATGGAGAAAACCACCGACCAACGGAAACGACCTGGTGACTGTACTACGCAGGTCTGGAACCCGAGACCTAGTGGCGGAAGTCTATTTATCATAGACTGTCAGACGCCTTAACCAATTTGCCAACACGGCGCCATTCTTCTGAGATTTTGACATTATGTATTAACTTCGAGTGTAGTTGTGGTTTTAAAGTCTTACAAAAACAAATAAATAAATAAATAACTACGTTGTGATACCCCCTCCTTCATTAGTCAAACGATGTATAAGGCATGATATGTCCTCTTGGTACTGAAAGATAGATCCCAAAGGGGAAATTTTTGGGAGATGACTTTTATTGATATATTTTGCGAAAGTTGATTAAAAAATATTTCAGCGATATTGGTCTTGTTGTGATCTTGTTTGAAACACACTTGAACTAAACATATATTGCAGATGTGTCTGGCTTCGAGACGGCGCCTGGCGGGACGAATCTGGTCACACTGTCTGCGGGTGGGACAGCAACTCTAAACTTGGTATACACGGACGGGTCAAGTCCCACGCTAAGCGCCACTTATGACACAAGTGACACTGTCAGCGGAGGAGGTACTGTGGATACCGGAGCTAAAACAGCAACACTAGTAATAGACTCGACAGACAGCAGTAAAGTTCCGAATAGTTACGGAACGTACCTTCTAACACTCAGCCTGACACCGGATTCCGGAACTCAACAAGACAAACAAGTCGTTATCTTTTATGAGCAGGCCATCACAGGTTTTCAGGTAGGGCCAAAACCTTAATTTACACACCTTCTTATTCATTAAGTTGTTTTTCAAGATGAAATCGTTTTTGTGCATGTATACGTATGCTTCCAAATATTTTTTTTATACTATTGAAGTAAGTTTTCGTTCCGTTTCAAAAGTTGTAAGAAACGATTAGAATTTCAGCTTTTTTGGTCCGTAACAACACTGATGACTCATAAAAGGACGAAAGAGCATTTTGTAGGGCTACGCCAAAGGTCTTACAGGCTTTTTAGTTTTAAGTCATATACCCCAAAGATGTCTCAATTGCGCTACAGATACCAGATTTGTATACAACCGGGCTGTGAAAATGATTAATATTCTCTTATTCCCGAAACACGTCTCTCTTTGTATATGAAATAACAACCTTGTAAAGATATATCAAAACACCACTTTATCACAATATGTGTACCTTTGCAAGGAAAACTATTGCTATTTTAAAATGTAAAGAATGACTGATAAAAATGCCTGAATTGTCAACGATACGAAGTTTTCTTTTTATTTACAGCAAAATATTTCACCCTTATCGCCTTTAATTGCCGATCTTGCATACTAAAAGAAGAATACATTGAATAGAAAAATATCTAAATATTCAAAATATCAATTTTGATCAAAGACTTGAAAGGTCAAATGCTATAAACACGGCAAAGCTAGCAAAAGGCGATCTCAGTAGTACACAGCGATAGAGCCAGGCCAAATATCCAATGAATTTGTATTACATTCATTGTAGATAACCGTTGTCAGTAGCGTGGTGGCTATTGGAGAACCGTTTGATTTCACAGTGACGCTTTCTACTGGCAGCAATATAGAGTTGGAATGGTTTTTGGATGAAAACTCAACTTGTCTAGAGGAGTACGTCGGTGCATTCACAACATCAACCAGGAATCACAATTTTACGACGACCGGAGAACACAACATCACAGTTGTCGTAGCTAACTCAGTCAGCCGGACTTTCACCAATGTCATTATGAACGCATACATGCGAATAAACAGCAGTGATTTCACGGTAACCAACAACGAGGGACCGATGCAAACGACCGAAACTATGACATTTACGGTTAACCTAGACTCCAGCATCGTGTCTCCAGCGTATGGAGACATCAATATGGAGGTGAATTACAACAATGGCGACTCTCCTACAAACATTTCTATAGCCAGTGAATTAACAACAATGCAGGGAGCTGGTTATACTTTTACCAAAACCTTTCCGATTCAGGGAAACTACACGGTGAATATACGAATAATCGGAGAACTGAATTTTGTAGAGTATGTGAATTATGTGTATGTGTGGGATAGCGTTACCGTCTGCCTCTCCAGCGACCTCACAAATGCTAAGACTGGCGATGTTGTAACATTCACTTTCAACAGTGTGCCTAACTCTGGCTTCTTGTACAGCGTATCCATGGGCGACGGTAGCGCAGATAAGGAGAATACAGAATCTGTGTTATTGTCTGCCTATTCAGCAACCCAATTAACGCACACATACCCCAATCCCGGTGTTTACCTTGTTACTATGGCAGCTTGGAATCCATTCTACGTCAGCATTTGTGATTTTAGTATCACCGTACAAGTGCCAATACCAACGATGGTCCTTACTCCTGCAACTGACACTATTCCACTTCCAGACGGACTGGTAGATTTTACTTTCGCCATGGCCTCGTCCGGTCCAAGTCCGACAAATGTGACATGCGATTTCGACTTTGATGAGTCACAGGACACGAATGAAAGCACGGATATTGTTTTCGGAAGTGATGTTTCTAAGTCGTTTACTTTTACGTCAGCTGCTGTAAAAACTGTCAATTTCACCTGCTGGAATCTTGTTTCAACTGAAACACAGACAGCCTCTATCGATGTTAAGTCCTGGACTCTAAGCGACTTCACTATTACCCATTTGTCCAAGGTTAGCTCAAATATGTCCGCCTCTCTCGATGATAAAGGTTACATGACGCCAGCAAGTGAAGTTACCGAAGTAACTTTTAATATTTCCTTGCTTGGCTGTTCCAGACCTCCTCCCGGTGTTTCGTTTGTCTGGAATTTCGGGGATCAAACAGCCACCGTAACGCAAACATTGTCATCTTTTGATCCAAGAAAACACTCCTATGCGACAAGAGGAAGTTATTCCTTGATAGTCGACATGACAGCGACAACGCCTTCCGCGACATATTCCCTCACTGGCCAATCCGTTCAAATTGGCATTGGAGTTCTTCACGCAGACGCGTACACGGGCACGGTAGGCAGTACAACTGTTACACTTACCGTTTCAGGACTTGACAACGCCGCGGACATCACGATTTATGCCGGGGATGCTGCTGACACTTCTTATCCAACGTCTAACGCTGTGACGGCAACTGCTTCTCATCAGTACAACACATGGGGAGCCTTTCTTCCGAGAGCCATAATCGAAAGCACTAACGAGGTAGAAATAGTGTACATGAACGAATCATACAAAGCCGATTACTCACTTGATGATTTATCTTTGGAATTCTCCAACCTAACCTTGCCTCTTCCTCCCGGAATACTGACGATGAATGTTACAGTCACAGGCAACGATCGTCCCATGGTCCTATGTAATGTGAACTATGGCGACGCTATAGACAAAGAATGGCATGCATTTGAATACAACATTACAAGTACGTCGCCTTTGGCCTTAAACATCACTTACTTGACGCTAGGGGAACACTTGCTCCAAGTTAATTGTTCGAACTTTATCGACACTTTCTACAATGCAACTGATCTGATAGCGAGGAATCCCTGTTTTTCCTATAATGCTATGTTTATACGTGATTACGCTAACCCGTCTACACCTATGAAAGCGTTCACCTCAGTTGATACGGATCTGGCTAACGGAATGGCTGTCGTTTGCTTTTGGCTCAATCCAGGCTATAAATGGACCCTGATGAGCTGGGATAATGGCGTGACTGTTCCAGTCGATTATTTGGATACACTACCGGTACCGCCAACTGGCGCATTACGGTTTGAAAGAGGCAAATTACCTCCAGGGGTATACGAAGTGTGTCTTAATGTCACGCTGGAGGACACTTATGCCTACGAATGTACCTACCTAGGTTTGGTACGGCCTTCACCGTTTCCCTATATTATCGGAGGAGCTGGACAAACTGCAAAGAGAGGTATTATAATAGTCGACGGTTTCACTGATACCTATGACCAAGAAGGTGGGTACGGTCAAAGAGACGGGCTCAACTATACTCTCGACTGTTTCAGGTAAGGCTTTATAAAGGTGCGTTTTTATTTTTAAATTTGTATGTAAATATTGATCGCGAATTCACATAAAAGTTTCCCTCAAAATGAAAAATATACATGTTGAATGAAGCGTGAAAAGTTGTATTCGCGAGTAAGTGCAAGTTTGCAAAAACAAAAGTGCCTGCGAAAGGTAAGCAATATTTTTGAAGCAAGATCAATTAAGATAAACTCTACCAACATAGAATGAGGGTAGTTAACCAGTTGTTTCCCAAGTTATTACCATGTTATTTACTTGAGTTTGGAATAGATAGCGACTGGATATTTGTGATCAGGTCAAACCAGTACGAATTAACCGTTCATATCCTATTGCTTTTTTAAAGGTATAACCAAACGAAAGACTGGGTCTCCAATCAGTTTGATGTTGCTGGTGGGATTGCTTTCTTTTCTAATGCCTCCTCCATCAAAACCAGCACGATGTTTGACAGTGAATATGTTTGTGATTCCTTCGTTGAAATTTCTCCCGGGAAGATGCAACTAAATGCCACTTCTTACGATTACATGTCCTATCTGTTCATCATGCGAGTTGACCTAGACCAGGCGGAATCGTCCTACGTAACGCAGGTCATGTACGTCATGGATGGCGATTTCCCATTGGCCAACATTGTGTAAGTTTTCGACTACTACATCTTAGAACTTTCAAGCAATATACTGAAGGCTTTTTTGCTCTTTAATCGCAAACTAAATTGCTATCTTCTCTCTACCTGTCGATGTTTCCTGCGTCATTTATTGTTTAGACAATATGTGGGACATGCTACATTTAAACAAAAAAAAAATACTAGATCAATTCCGTCGTTATAAATAAACAAATATATTTCTTTGCATTTCTTATTTATATCCTTTTTATATGAGAATGAATATTTCTTTTTTCTTCGAGAGATAGATATTTTGCAATAACATGTGGTCGTTTAATACATATGGTGATTATAAACAGGTCTTTATAGACAGGTTGTCTTTATAGACAGGTAGTTTTTTAGACAATTTTATTGACAGAAAGTCTGTTGTAAAGTTATTGATTATAAACTGTAAGGTTAAATACATAATGACAATACACTGTGGTCTTCAGACACTGATGCTATTGCAATATGATACCGGTAGTCATTATTCACTGGTTGTACTACACTGTTGGTCTTAGTACACTGACGGTCATAATTTACTGATGATCTTAATACTCTGACGGTCTTAATTAATTGATTGACTTAACGCACTGGAGGTTTAATACACTAGTGGTCTGAATTTACAAATAGCTTAATACACTGGTTTTTATTAACTGCAATCTAAATTTACTGATGATCTAAACACACTGACGTTCTTTATTACTGAGTCTTAATACACTGGAGGTCTTAATACGCTAGTGAACCGAAATTACTGATGATCTTCATGTTATTGTTTTATTGACTGCGATCTTAATTTATTGAGGATCTTTACTCGATGGCAGTCTTAATACACGGGTTTAAAGCGCTGAGAGTTTTGATTTAATGACGGTCTTATACACATTGGTGGATTAATTAGACTGAATACAATTGCAGATGTAATTACGGATTGTTTCAATACACTGGAAGTTTAAATACACCTGCAGTCTGAATTTACTGATGGTCTAAGTACACTGGTAGTATTATATACCATAAAGGTTTAAATACGCATGCAGTCTTAAATTACATATAGTCTATATACACTGGCTGTCTTAATATACTGAAGGCATTTCAATGCACCGATGATTTTTGAGACGTTGGAAGTCTTAATTTACAAATAGACTAAAACACTGGTGGTTTTAAATAAACGGATGGTCTTCTTCTTATCAGAGTCTTTATACACTGGTAGTTTATATATGCTGACAATTTGACATAGCTTATAATCTTAATACACTGTTGGTATTAATTTACGTATAACCTTGATACACTAGCGGTCCTAAACTACCCATAATCTTAGTCTTAATTTTCTTTACAATCTTAATACACTGGCGGTATTAAAATATGTATATTCTAAATACACTGGCGGTCTTAATTTACCTACAATCTTAATATACTGGCGGTCTTATCTTTTCCTTTATTCTTTATATACTGGGGTCTTAATTGCCTTATAATTTTAATTAACTGGTAGTCTTAATTACCTATAATCTTAATACATTGGTAGTCTTAATTTACCTTTAACCTTAATACACAGAAACACTAAACAGACTGGTGGTGCCAATTTACTAATGGTCTTTAAGCATTGGTGCTATTTATAGACTGGCGGTTTCAATTAATTAATGACTTCTTTACTCTGTCTCATTTAACAGACTGGGGACCCTAATCTTAAATCAAGTTAAGTTCTCTTTTTTCATTACTTTCAATACAGTCCACGTGAACGTAATTATAAACAGGTTCATTCACAGTCATATAGCCAAATACATTCATACATTGTACTTCCAAGCGAGCGACAGTGTTGCATATTTGGGAAGTATACGACCATGAAAGAATCAAAACTTGTAAAGCTTGGTCATTGGTTTTTGTTTGCATAAACGCCAATACACTTTTCCTCTTCAGCTGCATACTAAACTGTCGAGAAAAGGTTGCACGGCAGCTTAAAACAAGTTTGAAATGCACCTGCACGGATTGCACGCCGGCCGAAGTACCCAATCTGAAGTGCTCCTGGTCACTTGAAAAAGTCTTGTCAAATGGAAGTAGCGTCGTTGTTCCAGATTTTGCCAGTATGACTGAAACAGGTTTGTGTTTTTTGTTTGTTTTTTTTTTAAATTTATATTTCCATATCTAACAATAACGTCATCAAATTATGATCTAATCAATTTTAGAATGAATTTCAATTGCTGATTTGTTGTCCCCTTTCAAATCAATTTCACTGCAATAAGATTATAACTTTTTGATAAGATTCAGCCTTCGTCTACATTGTTATTGTTCGGATATATTTCACCTAGGTAAACAGTCATTTTGATAGTTATTTATCAGTATTAAAAATGTGTTTGACCTGCATTAAAGAAATGTTGTGTACATAAATCCAATATTGTTTCAAATAAAATAAACCTGTTCATCACCTTGCAACGAAGCCTTTTAGCTTTGGTACATCTTAAAATTATTAAGGTTGGATGCAGGTGCAATTCGTAAAAAGATGACCATGTATTCTGTTTACTGAGCTATGTTTACTTCAAAGTAATTTCCTTTGGGCTATTCCCCCTAATGATAAACTTTTTGAAAACTTATATCTTATAAAAGTAAAAGAAACATATTAAGTAACATACCAAACTGTCTAAAATACTGTGAACGTACATATTTTAGCGCTTTTCGCAATGGAAGCATTGCGCTAAATTATGAATGCGCTAATTACTCTTTCTATATACTAATTCTATAGTAGAAAATGCCTTTGTGCCTTTTCTCTTTTGCGCTGATCTGTTAAAATTTGGAAATGCTCTAAAATTTGAGTGCGCCAAACTATGTACGTTTACAGTATGTTATATGCTTACACGGTATAGAGTTCTAAAATTGCTCTGCAAACGAATTCATACCTTTCATATCTATTTATCAGGTGTAACGGACCAGTCTTTAGTAATCAAAGAGGATACGCTGGAAGCTGGGTTTACTTACCAGACAGTTCTAATAATGTCTTTGCCAAATAGACTCACAGACGGAAGAACTGTAATGAATTTGAAAATCAACTTACCTCCCTATGGAGGGACCTGTTCCGTCACTCCATTAGAAGGTAAAAGTCTTATTACTTATCATTCTTCAAAATAAAAATCAAATCATTATACATCCATCAATCAATAAATGCACTACATTCAATATTCATCATCAATGAATGCACTACATTCAATATTCATCAATCAATAAATGCACTTCATTCAATATTCATCAATCAATAAATGCACTACATTCAATATCCATCAAGCAATAAGTGCACTACATTCAATATTCATCAATCAATAAATGCACTACATTCAATATTCATCAATCAATAAATGCACTACATTCAATATGCATCAATCAGTTAAAAGATTTTAAATTCATCAATCGATAAACAAATTCCAATTTTTTATTCAACAATCAAATACATACACATCATGTTCTTTTTTCATCAATTAATTAAAATACAGTTTTTTATAATAACCAATCAAGTAACAAATGTAGACTTTATTCTTTGTCGATAAATGAAATACACTTTATCTTTTTTATTCTGAAATCTTTTAATGCACTTTAGCATAAATCAATAAAAAATCATAAATGCATTACTTTCTTTATCCATTGGAAACAACTTTATTTATATACATCATTCGATTTATCCACTTAATCATATATTTATAAATCAATTATTTACATTGCATTACTATTTTATCAATGAATAATATATTCTATGTTCATCAGTCAGGAAATACAATACGTTTTTTCATCATCAATAATATACACACTGCATTCTATATTCATAAATTAATAACTACACTTCATTCGATATTCATAAATAAAAAAAATACACTACATTCGATATTCATAAATAAAAAAAACTACACTACATTCTATATTCATAAATCAATAACTTTACATATTTATAAACTAATATATTCACTTTATCCTTTTTCATCATTTATACATGCACTATGCTTTATATTTATAGATAAATATGTAAAAAAAAAAATATCAATCTATAAATTATTAATGTTAATCTGTATATTAGGATATGCCATCACGGGGAAGTTTGACGCCACGTGTACAGGCTGGAAGGATGAAGGTGCTAACGATGTAAGAGACCCTGTCGAGGATTTGAAACAGGTGTTGACATACGAATTCGTCGCGATACAGAAACATGCGACTGGGGAAACTAGGTATCCTATTACAAAGGGAAGTAAGTTACCATTGTTTTATATTTTTATTTTGTCTGTGACAAGATTGGACGTTTCATGTGTTTGTATGAGAAAAAGATATGATCAAACAAGAGACCAACTATCGCTACAGATGTACAACTTAACATATATTGTTGACCATTTACAAATGGATGAATGTTAACGTATCATATAATGATACAATGTGTCATGGATTATGACATATACTGCATTCTCACTTTCAAAATCAATATATGTTTCCATCACTCCCACAACCACTATAGTTTCCCTCACTTCCAGAACCACTATATGATTCCTCACTCCCAAAACGATAATATATTTTGTCACTCTCGACTTATAGGTTAAACCAGTAAGGAGTTTGAAAACATTATGTTACCCACTGGATATACTCTGAGTGTTATTGTTTTTACCGATCTTCCAATTATGACGTCATAGTTCATGGCAATTATATTTGGAAGCATAAATTTGTTTCTCTAAGAGAAGCAAATGAACGTTTTGGGAGAAAATTGTCACCAAACCCGTGATACATGTAATTGATTGTCATACTTATCTTATTCTCTTTAGCTGTCTTTTTCAAATTGTGAAGGACACTTTATAAACCTTGTGTCGTTATACAATTTAAAAAGTAAGTAACTCGAGTTGGAAATATATAATAACCCAACCATCTTCCGTTACAATATGTCTATGTCATTTCTAGACAATCTATCAAGGAAGACCTTATATTATCATAAACAAACATTTTATCGTGATAAGAAACGTTTATGACATTATCGGTAGACATTTTGTCGTGATAAGTAACGTTTATAACATTATCAGTAGACATTTTGTCGTGATAAGGACGTTTATGACATTATCGGTAGACATTTTGTCGTGATAAAAAACGTTTAACATTATAGGTAGATATTTTGTCGTGATAAAAAACATTTATGACATTATAGATAGACATTTTGTCGTGATAAGAAACGTTTATGACATCATCGGTAGACATTTTGTCGTGATTAGAAACGTTTATGATATTATCGGTAGACATTTTGTCGTGATTAGAAACGTTTATGACATTATCGGTAGACATTTTGTCGTGATTAGAAACGTTTATGATACTATCGGTAGACATTTTGTCGTGATAAGTAACGTTTATAACATTATCAGTAGACATTTTGTCGTGATAAG
>JAULCA010039220.1:0-18042 GCA_032360845.1 Crassadoma gigantea
ACGCTAAATGCAAAAAGAAAAGAATGCCAATAAAAGTTTAATCAAATAATATAAACGAAAATAAAAGAAGGAAAAATAATATTTCCTAAATGATGATAAAAAATAACTTTCTATATTGATCGATTTGTCATTATGAAACATAAAGAGCAGTTTAATTTTATTGTAAGATCAACTGCTAATTAGTACTTCTAACTAAAGCGAGTTTTATAACTTATTGTTATCGAATATCCTCTCAAGAGTTTGATAAAATGATATGCTTAAATCACCAACGGAAATGTAATTATATTAAAAATTATGATATGGAAAACAAAAGACAATATTTCTTTTTTAAACTAAGCTCTAAATTCCCGCTGAGGCTTTTTCTGACTGTACGATTGATCTTCCTTCCCCTTCTAATTAGCAGCTTTTGCAGTTTTGTAATAGCATTTTCATAAAAAAAAATTATTCACTTAATATGGTTAAGCGAAATCATAAAAAAAAGAAAAAAACACAACCAATTGCGAACTTTCTGTATTATGTTGGGAGATTCATCTTTCAAAGTGACAGGAAGACAAATCGTACTGTTAGAAGTTATCCGTCTACAGTAAACCAACTCGATGAGTATTTCTCTATCTAAAGCATATTTCGTATTTGTTAGGTCATCTTTCTACATCTATGGATGAGCCTCACAACATGTTTAACTGATGAGAAAGCCGATGTTAGATAAAAGGATAGTCCTGTCGACGAAATAAGATTATTCGCTTAGTGTTTGACAAGATTACTACTCACTAGGTTTAACACGGAACGGATTAGGTTCTTCTGAAAAGTAAAATCAATTCGATTAAATCCTTATATTGTTGAATAAATACAAGGATGTGAAATTATATTTACTTCATATTTCGTCAAACAGTAAATCTAAATCCCGTTCTGGTCCAGTGTTTTACTAACGCAAGAGTACATTACTAAACTAAAAAACTATATATACGGTTCTTACACCTTTAGAAATGTATTCAAAACAAGCCCAAACCACGAACAGAAATCTTCACCAGATCAAAGAAGGTACTATACGTAAGCTAAACTAAACAAAATACTTATGAGTGCAGCCTACATAGAATAGAAAATCAGAAATATAAAAACATGACTTAAACAGCATGGTATTTTAAATTCAATTGCAAGAAGTGAACATATGAAACATCTACCAGAAACAAACAGACGTCATTTCACCATCTTAATTCTACATTCTTAATATAGAATCTTATACCATTAGGAGAAAAGCTATGTCTCTGCTAGAAGAAGAAAGAATTTTATTTACAAATGCGATTGTGTGAGAAAGAAGAAAAAGAAAATACAGAATTGTAAAACCGATAATAGAAATAAATGCAGAGAGCACTAAGAAAGGCAACACTCACAATATCACCACAACAAGCTTGAACAAAGCAAAACAGGAAAGGTCATTATTTCCTTTGAAAACCAATAGTGACTATTGCAGAAAGACACGAGATATTTACAAATTGTTTGGAACAAAAGCTAAAGCGTCAGTAGTAAGGTTTGCAACCTCATCCCATCATTCCAACTACATAAATGATGTTACCCAGACAGAAGGACTCAAACAACGTCTTTTTCACTTGGTTCAGCTCAGAGAAATCTTCAATAGTTAAGAGGAAATCATCTGTCGGAGTACTCGCTATTCCTTTAAGTTCTACCGTCTCATCCAAACCAATTCCGATAGCATATATTGATATTCCTAATGATCGCGCTTCTTCTGCTCTTGGAATCGTCTGCCTCATGTTGATGTTTGACACCCCATCAGTGATTACTATGGCAACGTTAGACACATCGCTACGATCGCCGCGATCTACAGTAAACAAATCGCTATACATTGTTTCAAGTGCGTCGGCTGTATTGGTACTCCCAGCACGGTATCTTATATCTTCAATTGCTGAGAATATTTCTGCCCTCGTGCTGAATGTATTCAGATGAAAGTGAACGGTGACTGAAGTACTGTAGCTAACAAATCCAACACGGACACTTCCGGAATCAATGTCCGCAGCCATTAAGAAAGCTTTCGTAAAATTCAGCACCTTTCGGAAGTTCCTCTCCCCAACACTCGTCGATGAGTCCAGGATGAACACTATATCCTGTCGCAGCGACTTGCACGCTAAAATGCAGGCAATACATCGCAAATAAATAGTGAGCAGCATGCAACAAATATTGCATATCTTTAACGCTTTTTTTTTTAATATATACGCAAGATGCAGCAAATAATATTGTTACCAACATATTTGGAATGTATGCATTTTCAGTTTGAAAATAAAACCTACAAATTATTTTCTACAATAATAAAGCAGAACTTCCTTAGCTATGATTTTGTACTGAATACCCTAGCATTTAACATTGATATCGTGTTATAAAATTGTAATGATCTTTTATTGTTGATTAAACATAATTGACGTGAATGTGGTCGATCTCTTGGCCGACTCACCTAGCTCCACCGGCTGCGGAGGACGTGGGGGGACATCTGAAAGGAAATATGTGATACACACACTACTATTAGAACGCGTACACATGTTTTGTAGAAAACACATAGGGGGTTTCTCTATCGTTTGATTTTACGTAATTCAACAGATATTATATAATGATAAAATATCATATCAGAAATGCCTGAACTGAATTAAGGCATACTTTCTTTCACTCCTTTCTCTAGAAATTTTACTCTTTTTTTTTACGACAGAAAGGTATTGAACTTTAGCATCATATCATATGCAAACAGCTAATATTTTGTCATAGCAACATGAGTATAATGCAATGGGACGCCATGTCCTGGCCGCAAACTATTTAATTATATAACGCCCTGTTATGATCGCAAATAATTATATTGATATAAACGCAATGTGGCGACCGCATAGGTTCATAACATTTTTTGCCCTACCATACACATATAAACTTGACAACGAAAAGCTTTCCAACACCAATTACACCGACATAACTATAGCTCTATCATAAAAAACATACGTCATATGACAGGCACCGCTACAACACAGAAACCGCCACGTCAACCATTAAAATACTGAACAACAATAATTCCCATCACAGTACATCATTGCAACACCACCACACTGACACTAGCACCTACAAACCATGTCCACATACATCTTGTATGTAACACCCTTTATAAAGATATACACCAACACACATACAGTAGTAACGACTGAACTATGGTCCCACAACGACAAGTATAGCATCATACACCACCACCTTGACTTGAGTAAATAATAAGCAACAACCACGTAACATACAATTAAGGTTTACCATCTTTTCGAATTCACGTAAAATATAAGTATGAACAGTTTTCACCATCACCTAAAATATGTAGAGCATGTACCTACCCGGACAGAGGGAGGAGAACAGAATATCCTTCAGTTCATCTAGACCTCCAAAATCAGTGACTGTTAAACGGTTACGTTCAATAGGAGCTGTTACTATTTGATCAAGTTTTGTTGTATCTTTTAAGTTAACACCTACCGCGTATATATGAATGCCTGACCTTTTGGCTTTTTCTGCCTCTGGGATTGTTCTAACAGAATTTATGTTCGATGTCCCAACAGTAAGTAAAACAGTTATGTCAGAAACACCTTGCCTATTTCCATTTTCTGGTGAAAATAACTCTACTCTCATATCACGCAATGCGTCTGCGGTATTCGTGCTACCGAATTCGAAAGGGATACTGTCTATAGCTTCCATTATTTGAGCTTTAGATGAGAACGTACCAAGATAAAAGTGTACTCTTGATCGGGAACTATAGGTAAGAAGTCCTACACGAACAGAACCAGAGTCAATGTCAGCATTTGCTATCAGTCCTTTTGTAAAATTTAATACTAGTTTGAAATTTCGTTTTCCTACACTTGTCGATGAATCCAAGAGGAACACGATGTCGTATCGGGCAGATCCACATACTGTAAACATGTGTAATACAAATTCAGTCAGAGACTGATAATATTGATGTAGTCAGAAACAAACCCTCATTTTATTATTATAAGAGAACAAATGAAGCACAGTATTAATTTTGAAAGAATACAAACTCTATCAAATGAACAGCATTCTTTACGGCTGTTCACTTGAATACGAAAACAGACATGATTTCAATTTAAAATTCAATGTTGCGACTTTTGAACTGTTAAGCAAGAAACCAAACAGAACAAAATCTTAAAAAACGTTAGGATCTATATACTAATTTGTCTCACCCCCGTTTTTCGGATATGGAGACGATGTTGATTCTTCCACTCGTTTTTCTGAAAATAGCCACAGACGGTTACTGCAAAGCACTTTGCAATTTGCCATGTCTTACGGATAGCCATTTTGAATACGTTTCAGCTCTGTGTTATATACTCTGCAATGCAAGTTGCGGTTCACTCGTTTTGCAGCGAGTCGGAAATGGTAAACCGCTTGTAAACGCGATAGCAATGCGATGCTTGGACGTCTCCGTTTATTTTGCATACTGGAATGCAAAAGGCTATAGTGAACTACATGCAATATACATATCAATATATGGTATTGTGTCGTATATATATATAACAAGTCAGTTTAAATAAGCACTATATGAATCATTTGGCAAAGCATACAAATATGTATAAAAATTCAAACATTCAGTACTTTTAAGCAAGTTTTTTTTTCTAAACTCATAAGTTTACAAACTACTTAACCAACTTCTCTATTTTGCAGTGTGGTATTCCCCATATACCTCCGTTATTATTGCAAAACAAAACCATCACCAAAGCTTTTCAATCAAAATCACATATTCATCAATGTACTTTGAACTATGATTACAAATTAAAGAGTCAATAGAAATATCTTACTTATGTATCAAATATATCAAATTTATTGTTTATATATTAGATTTATATATCAGAACTTTAAACGTTACGTATGGTTTTACTTTTAGAACTGAGATCAATTCAGACAGTGTTTCACATTGGAATCGAATCATTTAAAACATTATTTACCAGTATTCTAGAATAATACGCCAGGCGGTGCATGCATTTACCTATACAGATCTTGGAAAAAAGATCTGTCTTCATATCGTTCAAATTGTCGAAGTTATCAACGTTGAAGCTGTGTGTATCTTTAGGCTCGCTTGAGATCCCGTCTATTTCGGTGGTTTCCATTAATCCGATACCAATTCCATATATCTCCACACCTTCCCTTTTCGCAGCATTAGCTTCTGGGATTGTTCGTCCGGAATTGATGTTTGATTCCCCATCGGTCAGCACGATAGCAATGTTCGGAGCGTCGGATCTATCACCGTTTGCAGGGATGAATATTGTATCGCGCATGGCTTGTAACGCGGACGCAGTGTGTGTGTTTCCGTAGCTATACGGTATATTGTCTATATAGGTCAACATATCTTGCTTGTTATCTATAGCATCTAGTAGCAGAGTTACCTTGACATTTGAGTTAAAGACCAGGACTGCAACTCGGTAATGTCCAGAATCGATTGGGGCTGCTCCGATAATATCCTTCATAAAATCCAGCATTTTTCTGAAATTTTCATCCCCGACACTTGTTGACGAATCAAGAATGAACAGTATGTCACCTCTCCCATCCGAACACTCCTTAAGAACTGGAAATAGGTACACAACAAATGGTCATGTTGACGGTTGTATAGTTATAGAAATAGGTACACGACAAATAATCATGTTGACGGTTGTATAGTTATAGAAATAGGTACACAAAAAATGATCATGTTGACGGTTGAATAGTTATAGAAATAGGTACACAAAAAATGATCATGTTGACGGTTGTAAAGTTGTGTGACACAATTTTGATTGAGCAAAAGCAGCTTCTTTGAAATAAACAAATAGGAGGACGATCCATACAAGGCTTTCATGAAGAAATTGGCGACACAATTTAGAAAAATAAATATATCAGTGCTTGAATGATAGAGACCATTTCGCGTCCACTGATAATAAATATATGTTTTATGGATTTATACATGTTATTTTTGTAGCGTAATATATTATTGTGTTGAAGAATATTACTATACATTACCTGACAAGCCTATCTGTGGTTGTGGTAGTGACGGTATCAACAGAGTATCCACTCCTGTCGGTACAGCATTGAAACATTGCATGAACATGGTATCACATCGGGCCAATCTCTATTGTTGAGCGCTTTGTTACCGAATGGTCAATATTACAAATCAATTGCATACGATATTATATCCGATACTTTTATTTTATCAGTTTCTATGTTATAAAATCGTTAGTTAGAATTTAAATCGCTACCGTTATTACTCTATATTCGTAAATTCTTGATTGGAATGATATTAAAATCACCTAGTTTACTGAAGTGCATTTTCAGGTAAAAAATGATGTTTTCTTATATTTCTTAAATGTCTAAATTTCGAAAAGCCCAAATTCGTAACAGTTAATTGATGATATTTTTACTTCATACGTAGTTTCTGTGCATTGTGAATTAGTTAATTGATGATCATGTGTGTATTACTCACATAATGTAATAAATTAAAAAAGGAAAAAAAAATAAGATCAGATTAAGGATTGCAAAATTTAACAATAAAACAAGACGTACGTACGCGCAAACACGTGTAAAGAGCAGATAGATAGAGCAATGGCTTAAATAAATAGCGGCAATTGCGAATAAAATAAACAGCACGGAAACGAAACCGACAAAACGACAAATAAATGACAAAACATGTCTGACAAATAGTGAATACGGATACTGTTTTGTAGATCATTTGACAATTATGTGCTCAATGTATGTACTGAGTCTTTATCTGTTAAAGCAGAATATGTAACACCATACCTCCTGTACAAACGCCATCAAATAAATCATTCGAAATCGCCGGTAGCGCATCATAACTGCTGACAAGGATACGGTGGACAGACAGGGGTTCGCTTGCTATCCCATCAATCTCTTGTCGGTTCCTCATACCAACACCAATGGCGTACACCTGTATCCCAGCAGCCTTTGCACTGTTTGCTTCCGGTATACTCCGGGGCTCATTCGTGTTTGAGATGCCATCTGTTATAAGAACGATCATCCCCTGAACCCCCGCCCTCCTCCCCGGGCCCCTCCCTAACACTTCCTCGCGAGCAGTTTTAATAGCGTCAGCCGTATTGGTATTCCCATAGGAGTAAGGGATGCTCTTAAGTACATTATCTAGATCTGGTCTAGAAGTAGCCTGGTTGAGATATATTGTTTTGGTGATCTGTGTATTGTAGACTACAATTCCTATCCTGTACGTGCCCCCGTCTATATCGACAGCATGGCCAAGTTCTGATATCCAGGACATAATTTTGCGGAAACTTGTTGTTCCCACGCTCGATGAAGAGTCGATGACAAACACGATGTCACGTGGTACAGCAGTGCAAGTGCGACTCTCTGAAAATTTAGATACCTTGAATATATCCTGCTGTCAGAGATTATTTAATGTAGAATTATTGTAGCCTGATAATATCAGGTTTGGATTTCTTGATAAGGGACATTTGTTTTTATTTCCTACTATTTATATTACTTTGCATTTTTTTCTTTTCGCATGCAGCTAGAAACAAAGGAATAAAATAGTATTGTATACCGCATTATAACGGTCATTTACATCAGATGCGACCAGACAATCTTGATGCACAGAATTTTTTTATACCATATAAATATATCTACCTTCGCAGACTTCTATCATTAAAGCATTCTTAATCTTCTCCATTTCGTCAAATGTATTAACGCTAAACCGGTTTTTCTCGACTGGTTTGTTGGCCATCCCGGCTAACTCCGCAGCTCTTCCAACACCCACGTCCATCACCAGCACCCGTATGTCCTCCCTTCGAGCAAGATTAGCCTCCGGAATGGACTGTCTCGGATTCATGTTAGCCAAACCGTCCGTGATCAACACGATCAGGTTGGTGGCATCTGGTCTGTCGCCGCCTTCTGGACTAAACATACTAACCCTGGCGAACCTTAGGGCGTCAGCCGGATTGGTATTACCGTAAGTATACGGAACATTATCTATAAAACTCAAAAGGTCGGCCGACGATTGAAAATCATTCAACATAGTTTTATGAACTACAAATGTGTTGTAGGTTAAGATGCCAACTTGGAATCGACCAGAATCTATATCTAAAGACTTAACGATGTTCTTTGTGAAATCCAACATGCTGTTGAAGTTTTCTTTCCCAACACTTGTGGAGGAATCTAAGAGTATGGCAATATCTGCCTTTCCAGACACACATTTAATTGTTTCTGAAAATGAAGGAGTGAGTGAACTTCACACATATTCAACAGTTAACACATATATTAATCAATGATATAAAATGCACATGAACAGACGCATTTGCATTGTAAATGTTTATCATACAAGAATCAATGAGAAAATGAAAATGAATTGATGAATGAAAATAAACACGAATCGAGAAATGGAGATAGTTAAAAGACAATGACACATATAATGATTGAAATATATAGTTCTGTAGCGACACATAATCAACAATCTTTTTATCAATATTTGTAATAAAGCCGATCACCAAAATTTGAACCAGTACATCAAGACATAGACCAACCACCAAATATGTGGAACCTCTGTCAACCAATCACCATTTACATGCGTTTTCTTTCAACCAATCACCGTGTATATGCCATTCCGTCAACCAAACAATGTGTACGATAAAATTTCGTTAACCAGTAAACCATTAAATTGTTATTTCTATACGCAGTCACCATGTATAAGCAGTTACTTTATGCAAGTGTTTAATATTATTTCCCTGCAAATAGTTCATCACTGTTTACCTTCACCAGGCCATCACATATTCGCCAAACCCTTTATCCAATCACTTGTTAGATGCACACGGTCACCATATTCTTGCTTAATAGTTAGCTCCGCCGCACCCATGCAAATAAACCATGGCAGAATTCTGGCCTGTCATCTATGCTTTTGAACTTACGTCCCATGCACCTGTAAGATATAGCCAGCAATCCAAGATCCCATACACCTATGTACACCTGTACGATACATCATACTGTTATGAATACCATCACCACAGCATTTGGTTACTGTCGAACCATCAGAATACGCTATATCCTTTCGCCAATTATTCCATCACCGATGTAGTCATATATACATTGTGCAGTGGAAATGAGAGGAAATGGAATTAAAAGTTAAATGACAACAGAGATGAATATTACAATAAAAGAAAACCAATCTCCGAAGATTTGTGTTTTATACCAATATAAAAAAGAGCAAAAGGCGTAAGCAAGATTTTGAAGCTGATGCTCGATAGTGTACCTTTACAGATGCCTGAGAAAATGTTGTTTTCTATAGTTGGTAACGAATCGAAGTCGTCAATATAAAATCCGTTTTCGCTGAAGGGTTCTGATGGTATTGCGTCCAAAGTTCTTCCGGGGCTCAACCCCACTCCTATAAAGTACAGTCGAGCTTTGCCTTCTTTTATTAGTGTCGCTTCTGGTATTGTCCGGCGGACGTTCATATTTGGAATACCGTCTGTGATGAGGATAGCTACATTCGGAACAGTTTTTCGGTCACCTGTGGCCCCAAAAATGTCTTCTCTAGCTACTCGTAAACCCTCGGCAGTGTTAGTGTTTCCATATGTATACCGAATACCGGAAATCGCCTCGAGCAGGCTTTCTCTGTCCAAGTGGTCGTCCAAGAATATCTTGGTAGTGATCTGGGTATTATATACCACCACGCCAACTCTGTGGTTTCCGGAGTCGACGTCCACTGTGTTGACAAAGTCTGTCATAAAATCGAGCATTTTCCTAAAGCTAGGCCCACCAACACTGGTTGATGAGTCGATAATGAACACAATATCAGCAGTACCCGAAGAACAGTCGTAGAAGGCTGTAATTGAAGGATCAGGCAAAGCTGGTTATTACGACCAGGCGTGTCAGAACATCACATGTATGTTTTCACAACAGACGACAAGCAATACAGATGGACAAACGTTTTACACGATATTCATTCCCAAGGAAGGGTATACGTTTACAAATTATCATGCAAGTCTGTTGTAACTTGACAAACTCCATGTCTTAACAGAAAAAGATTACTTGCAAATGTGTGCATTCAAGCTCATAAAAGAGATATAAAACAACGTGTTACATTTATTTACCTACTGATTATATAAAACGTTTTCCTCAGTACCATCGTGGTTTCATTTGTTCATTTCAAATTTGTATTTAACATGTCAGAAGTGCCAATATTGCAATTACCAATTATTGTTATCAAATTGAAATGAAAATGAATCACACAAAATGTCATGACTTTTTTCAAGAAATATACATGTATATATATTTTTTTCAGGACATGTATACCAACACCTTTAAAAACATAAAGAGACAGCTCCGCGCGCTGCCTATCCCCTGCACCTTACTACACACAAATATATATATATAGAGGTAAGTTCGCGCGCACTATACCAACAGCACCTGAGCAGTACGTCAAGCCCCTGCCACACATATACTGCATCAAACCCTTCTCCACATAAAGCAATGAACCGTTGCCGAAGTCTGTTTATGATTTTATAAACTGGACGCACATCACCAAGAGTCATTACGACAATTGTTTGTAATGAAATTACAGATGTAGATTGCTTTTATAAATTAAATGGGAGATGTTTAAAGGCACGTTGTATATAAACATCATTTGACCACAGTATCGTCTCGTTTATTGGGACTGTTATTCGAATATTCATCAATACAAACAACATATTCGAAAATGGAAATACGATGATCTGCATTTACGTATTTAACCACACTTACTTATTTTAACAAACAAAAATGTGCACAAAAAGCATACATGTAATCCCATGAAATAGTTATACTTTAGTGTAAGTACACAGTTGTATAAAAGCGATGGTGCTAGACTAAGACAGATATGATATACAGCTTGTTCGGCATCAGCGGGCGTCGCTATACATATATACGGAGTACCTCTAGGTTATACACGCGAGATAGCTTATGTGTGTGCGCCCATTGGGCGTGCGTGTATTATTTTACCTTCATCGCCGAAAAGTTCTGAAAAGTAACTCATACGTGTCACACATTTATGAATCAACATATCATGCAATTTAATAAATAATTGAATTGCACATCTTCCATATATTTGGTCTGATAAAAAATTGTTTCAAAGTATGCCAGATTATCCTTTCATTCTCTCAATCACACAAGACATTACAATTAGAAACACAAAATTGATCTGACAACGAAAAACATTGTTGTGGTTTTATTTGTTATCAACGTGATATATAGGTTTCAGAGGTCTGGTTAAACGCGTTACCGAAAAGGCAGTTGCATTCCAAAAACGAAACAATTATAACGAAGTGTTGACTTTGTCCTCTATTTCCACCCACTGAGGTTAGGACATCCACCTTCTGAGGTATGAATCACTTACCGTTATATCGAATCAATTAACTAAAATATTCCATCTAAACTAACACAGATATCTCAAAAGGCTTAATTAAGAACAAATAAAATAATAACTTACCCCCATCTGGAGTCGGAAACGTGATTCGTATCGGACCTGAAATACAAGTGAATTGCCGGAAGCACAGACGAAATAACATTATCATAAATATTATGTTTATGTTCTACATTCATGCAAGTAGTATACAGATTATTGGGTTTAGCAATACAACCAAAAAACCAAAAGAAAAAAAAGAAAGAAATAAAAAAAATAAAAAAAAAAAATAAATAAAATGCATGACGACATGGACATTTCTCCAATTTGTGACCAGATATTCCAAATAACAAATTATTGATGTAATTACCTCACAAATCAAATACCTATGAGACATAAGCATTAACAAAGCATTTACTTTAACAGGAGTATACTACAAAGATTTTTTTACAAAACATGTCCGAGAATACTACCTTACATTATAGCATACAGTCATGTGTGACATCAAGGAGTTCCCTCTTAACATGTCTGAGATACTAAGTTAGGGTATAAGGTACAGTCATGTTTGACATTAAGATGTTCTCTCTAAACATGTTTGAGATACTAAGTTAGGGTATAAAGTACAGTCATGTTGACATTAAGATGTTCTCTCTAAACATGTCTGAGATACTAAGTTAGGGTATAATGTACAGTCAGGTTGACATTAAGATGTTCTCTCTAAACATGTTTGAGATACTAAGTTAGGGTATAATGTACAGTCAGGTTGACATTAAGATGTTCTCTCTAAACATGTCTGAGATACTAAGTTAGGGTATAATGTACAGTCATGTTGACATTAAGATGTTCTCTCTAAACATGTCTGAGATACTAAGTTAGGGTATAACGTACAGTCATGTTTGACATCAAGGTGTTCTCTCTAAACATGTCTGAGGATACTAAGTTAGGGTATAACGTACAGTTATGTTTGACATCAAGGAGTTCTCTCTAAACATGTCTGAGATACTAAGTAAGGGTATAACGTACAGTCATGTTGACATTAAGATGTTCTCTCTTAACATGTTTGAGGATACTAAGTTAGGGTATAACGTACAGTTATGTTTGACATTAAGAAGTTCCCTCTTAACATGTTTGAGGATACTAAGTTAGGGTATAACGTATAGTCATGTTTGACATTCAAGGTGTTCAGAAAGAAGCGTTCTCAGTAAAACCATCTGCTTTGTAATGGGGTTTTAATTTTAGTTTTTCTCTAATAACAGACATTTGAGTACTCCATTTTACGAACATTTCCGAAAGTCAAATATTCTGTAGGTTATGTCAAATGATTGCGTCAGTCTGCAGAATCTCCAAACAAAATTTAAAGTACTTAAGCCTCGTTGTTGAGAATTTTCCTTTTAAATTTTTTTTCATGTCCGTAAGGATAATTTTTCTGGGTTTTTTTGTAATATATACTTATGTATATAGTTTTTTGCTCTAATAATATGTTTTGAGTCGTGTTGCTTGTAACGGTCAATACGTTTCAGGTCTCAGTCCCTTTGTCAAGCTATGTCTTCATGTGTATTTATTTAATGTATTATATATCTACCACCAAAATATGTTTCTTTAAATTCTAATGATAATAGGGAACAAACATATGCTTTTACGGTTCTTTCGCATTATCTTATCTCTTAGATGCAAACTAGTATTTGATTATCATAATCAACTTTCATTACTTTATACCAATAGTAATCAACTATTAATTGTAAAACAATAACCACATTTTGTGTCGTGATTAAAGGAGATATGTAAAACGTAAATTTATAGTATATTTCTTATAATTACTAGTATTTATCCCAAGGGCATGAAAGTTCAACAATCGTTGATTTAACGACAACTTTACACAAAACTTAAAACAAGTCGTGTTTTGAAACATTACATTTACGACTCTTTCAAGTAAAGAACGAGAATATAGCTGTTTACAGCTTATTGTCTTAGATTCATGTCAATGTGGATATTTCCCTCACATTAAACTTGACTATTTGTTCTAAAAAATGTATGTTAGATTAATTATTTTTGAACAATAAGTCATAAGGTGTTATCTAAAAGGTATTGTGTACGTACTCCCAAAACCTCTAGTTGATATAGGAAAAAAACTATTTGGTAGTAGCAAAATGTCTAACAAAGCGGAAGCGCTATAGTGCAAAACGTAAACACGTGTTCTTTTACATATTATATAAACCAATACAGCCGGATATAAGTGATGACGTCATAAGTAAAAAGCCTACCTGACTCACTGGTGGGAGACACAGTGCGGACTGGCGCCGGAGCTGAGAGAAAAATAAAAAATCGTTTGTTTTTCACATTTTTTTTTATTATATTGTCGACACACAAGGGCACAATTCTAATTTAAACACTTCGAAAGGGTAAGCATGTTAATAATAATAAGTTGATAAGATTTAAAAATTTGTGTTTTGCCCTACGACGCTTTTATATCATAATTTAAAGCCTATTCAAAAACGTTAAACGTAATATATATCGTAAATAAAAAGCACGTGCAATGTAATTAGCCAAAATGAAGATCTTGTTATACTGTCATCATTTATGTCTGCCAAAACGTATCAAGGCATTATCAAAGTGTTCGACAATACTGTAAATCAGGAAACATTTGCTACAGTCTACCGTCCGCCTTGTTGTCCACCGTTGTGAGGGCGAATCGTCATGATAGCAAATATAAGGTCATAAATGGATACCACATTTAATTTTTTTTAAATTTAGGACGTAAAAAAACTAAGCGAATTAGGATGTCACAGCTGAAGATCGAATATTTCATTGGGCGCCATTTCTAGTTAAACATAAATCGGCACGTAACGGAATATTGACGTGGAAATAATTTGAAAATGTTTTATAATGCAGCTTCATAGAACGGCAGAACTGTCAATAATTGACGGATTTATATTGAAGTTTTACTGAAAAGTTATAAGTATGGGGTCGTATTTAAATGTTTCACAGCATAGAAATAAACTAAGTGTTAATCCTTGTAATTATAACATTTTTCATAAAATTGTTTTAATATAAACGTAAAATTACACCAAACATAATTGAAACATTTAATTACATTAATTCGTGTAATATTTGGCTATCGTGTGTAGAAACTGCTTGTGTGTTTGCATTTTAGTGTTTCATCTGTGACACGGTATCTGTCAAAGTTTATATACAAAATGCAAATAATTTATCTAGTTTTCGTATTGCAGAGTTATCTGCTCTTGCGAGCAGGTATTGATTTTTTTCTTAAAAGATATTACTTTACTCTCACAAACAAATGACGTAACAATCAATACCTGCTCACAAAAGCAAATAACTCTGCAATACGAAAAGACGGAATGGTTAAGACAACGCACTATTATACCTTCTGTAATGGGGTAACCGGCTCTATTTACCGGTAAGAAAGATTCTCCGTGGAGAGAGGAAGGTTTCTGAGTATGGTAAAGTATGTTAAGAAGATGGTTTAAGAATAATACAATGCAGAGTGTTAAGTTTAGATCCATATTGGTAAGCAAAAATACTGAACATCGAGCGATAGTTTTGTTATTTTCGTTGTAAATAATGTGAACGCAAAAGTGTGAAAGAACATGACTCGCGTTAAATTTGCCCCAGTCATGAATATTGTAGTCGTAATGTCGCGCTGAAATAGGAGGCATAACATATTGATTATTCATAAATAATTTAATAAAATCAGAACGGAATTAGTTTTGAAAATATCACACAGTGAGAAAAGGCTCACATTAATATATTACCCAACCTTCCCATCCCCGCCCTGCTCTTGGCATTTGACGTTTAAACCTGGATGATAAACAATACAATTTAATCAGCTTCGATACCAAACCGATTTGATACCATGGTGTAAATATGAACTTAATTCATTCTTTGGTTAAGTATGAGTTTTGACTTTGACCTCTGTCCTTTTAGCTGTTTCGCTCGATGACTACCAGTTGTATTAATTGCTATAACCATTTCATGTTGTAGATATCAACTAAATGTGTCAACGGTTTCATGAACGCAAGCATTTTACAACGTACGGTAGCACGTATATACTCATGGACGGACGCAATGATGACATTCAAATAAATCAGGGTATACTGATTTATAATCACATTACTCTAACTTTTATTTCTGATGTGCTGTAATTTTGTCAATTCATTTGACTTTTAGACACGTTTTATTCCGAGTGTCAAGCTACTCAGCTAAAACGGATAGCATGCGAAGTATGGGGCAGTCGAAATGTGGGCAGTTTCTAAAAGATAATTCCATTGACATTTCGGGATTAAGAAAATGTAGTTCATGTAAATTTGTTTTTTAAGTTTTTAGTCAAAATAAATCCAATGTAAATAATCTATGAGGAATTCTCTTTGAGAAGCATCGCCCAATTCATGATCGACTTGTAATTATGGTACACTTACGGTTATCAGTAGTTGTTACAGGTAGGACGGTGATACGTTCTGGTAGACTTTTCACTGGAATAAATTCAATAAAAATATTTTATTCGAGTACACAGAGGCAAACCGGGGCTACTATCATTCACATATTATCGCAATTTTCAGGTATACAGATTATAAATAAAATGTTCAACAGATATAATGATATATGAATACTAACAAAAACTAGTCAAAGCGTGAGTTCTGTTGTACGATACTCTTAACTTACACTTGATACTAGTCGTATATACAAGAGTTTTAATAATATTCATATGATTAATTTTCTTAACTAACGAAACAACGTAAAAAATCATTTATCTAAGGTTGTACAACAAACTGAAAAATCATTTATCTAAGGTTGTACAACAAACTGAAGTAAATATTAATAAAAAGTAACGATATGATGTTTCAAAATTCTATCTTCAAATTCTGAGACATTATATCATACAAATATGATTTAATTCGATGTCGAAATGGCTTGTTTTGATTTTCTCCTGTATTCATCAGCCTATGTAACCTCGAGCCCTAGAAATTATGTTTTGTTGGTTTTCCTATTGATAATGTTGTTTTTTCATTTCAATTTTTATAAATAAGTCTTATATAGTATTAGTAAACTGTGTTGAGGAATATCCAATGCTTACGTGAACGTATTTTACGCTTGATATCTTGAGCAGCCCTTGAGAGTTGTTCATAACCAATAACGCTGAAGACATTCTCACTGGCTGTGGCTAATAGCTCCAGTTCTTCCTTCCCTGGCAGGCCAACGCCCACACTATAAATAGATACACCCTGGTCGATGAGCGCCCTCTTCCTTGTCGCTATCCTATCTGTGTTTTCGTTGGATGCAGCGTCGGTAACCATGATAAGAGCCTTGGGGGTTGGTCCACCGCGAGCTGCAGCAAACATGTCAGAGGCTGTCTTCATTGCACTTGAGGCGTCCACTGCGTTACTTCTCAAGGCATTGCTTGTTCTTGAAATGGTGACAAAGACATCGTCCCATCTGTCAAATCTAGAAAGGATGAAATACATAGGTCACAACTATGCAGTTTACATTATGTCTAAAATTATCTGCAATATCGTGTCTTTATCACTCGTCAGTATTGAAACTGTCTAGGACTACGATACAAAACTTCACTTAGTTATACCTATTTAATCCCCGTTTGAAGCTAAGTTTCGACAGTTTTGCTGTATTTTCATACTGCTGGCTAAAAATATTACGCACGGCTGTTTGTATTCCACTATAATACTTAAAAAAAATCATTGGAAAACTATGCATTAACTGCCATATAAAATGTACGTGCTAGTTACTAATTAATACATGCCTTGGAACTCCTCGGAATGTTTGTCATACATTCGAAAAGCTTATACATGAAAGACAGTCTGAGAACACTTACTGGTCAAGGTAAAAGATAGGGTTGGACGCAGCTCCATAAAACATAACTCCAGCTTGGACGCGGCCACCATCTATATCAGCCTGCTCATACAGCTCAGCCAGAAACTCGAGCAAAAGATCAAACTGGCTTGGAGTTGCAGTAATGGACGAGTGCACAGCGATGATGATATCGGCCTCTTCACTTACTGTAAGGTAATCAAACATATCTTATGATAATTGTTATGTTCAGAACGTAATGTCAAACATAGGTTAAAATTTACTTTAACAATCGTTTATGAAATTTCAGATTCGGCAAAACAAAATGATAATGTTTTCTAAAAATATACTCATATTTTCTAAAAATATACTCATATATGAGAAACATATGCTTTAATGAAGACATACTATCTAAATAATGTAAAGCATTAAAATTTAATTGGATAGAAATACTATGATATTTAAACAGTTACACTGAATAGTCATATGTATAGTAAACGCACCTGACAAGGACACCGGCGCTATGGTAGCTAGCAAAGATAAAAAATGTACGTAGTATTAGTTCTACATGATTAAAAAAAATTTAAAAAAACAAAACGAAACACAAACAAAAACAAATAAAAACAAAAGGGAATAATGAAATAATTATGGATTATAGTATCATTTTTCTTCATTAAAATTAAGTGTAATTAGAAAGAAACGTCAACATAGTTTCATTTGCTGTTGATTATTAATTATATCAAGTGAAAGGAATTTATAATCAATCGGCATGTCATTTAAGACAGAAAAACTAAATTGATCTTACCTTACTTTATCGGTATAATCATTTA
>JAULCA010039331.1:0-10041 GCA_032360845.1 Crassadoma gigantea
CCTGAAAGAAATCCTGTTCGATCTTCACTAATTTATTTATCCAAAACTGTTCTAATTCTACCTGCTATCGGTCATGATGCTATTTTATAGACTATATTTAATAATGTTATGGGTCGCCAATTTTTTATAAGCTGCAAGGGTTTATCCCCCTTCTGAATACATGTTATAATACCTTGCGTTTGTGTTACTGGTAGTAAACCCTTCCTATACCCACAATTTATAGATCTAACAATGAACCCCGCCTAGCTGTTTCCAGAAACACTTAAAAATTCCACAGTAAACCCATCAGTACCAGGGCTTTTGTTAGACAGTTGATGAAATCTTACATGTCTCATTTTATGTAGATTTTCTATAAATAGACCAATATTCCGTAGCTCCTCCCTACGGGCAGTTTTGCCACGGTCTTACAGATGTATATCGTTGTCGAGTTTTTGTCCGAGCTAAAGTCTGCCGCGATCTTTGTTTTAATTGGCAATAGATGGTACTAAACTTAAACTTCGAGTCCCATGAAATAATCGTCGTCCCATTATCCTATTCAATAATGGCAAAACAGCTATAACGGCTTTGTTGTACACAATGATGCAAATGTACAGTGTCTCGCGGTAGCCATAATTTGCGGGTGTCCGCTACCAGCCAATGAACAACAATACCGACTTCCTTGTGAATATCAGCTTCAAATCGAAATATATATATTTATATACATAAAGTAGAAATCAGATCAAACTTTCGCACGGACAAAGTCTCAAAAGAAAGACCATGGAAAAGCGAAACTGTCTTTCACAGACAGCCTCGCTTCTGTCAATACTCTTGAACAAACGTTCAGAAATGCCGAGGAGGTAATGATTTCTTTTCCCCGGTGGAAGCATCCTATTTAAATCCTTAAAATGAAAGGTGCTATGCCACGTTTATTATTAAAGCAATGCCCAACAACAAGTTTACCCATTGCCATTTTAATATGACCAGGAAACAATCAAACGTATGTCACACAAACAGTGGTATTTTCTTCAAATTTCGCCAAAAAAGGAGAGGTCACCTTCGATTGAATTTTTATAAGATACTTGAGCACACCTGAGTGTCATCTTAATGACAAACCGGTATTTTTTAATTACGTTATACTAAGTAAAAATTCCTCGAATGACATTAGAGTTGTAAGTGGGATATCAAACCGTATACGTCAAAAAAGAATCTTATATCTCAAAACAAAGCAGGTCTTCTAACATGTCCCGTTTCCTTCTTCTGGGAGGTATGCATCCGGCCCAAATTCCTTCCAGTCCAAGTGTATTACCTTGGCAACCAGGCCGGTGTCATTCATTTTTGCTAGATCAGTTTGTTGGTTAATTGCGGTTCTAGTTCTACTTTCACCCGCGTTGTAATTTTAAGATCGACGGGAGAGAATACAGTGAGAAGCTTTTATCCATGTCTCCGGAGGGAGCCAACGGAATAGGGGCGCTATGGGTCATTTATTGGCATCATATGAACTAAAAATTATCAATTTTAATCTATTTACCAATTTCTGTTATAAACATCATTTTGGTTAATTGGGGCAATCTTTCTTAGTGCAGATTTTTTCCAAATAGCATGCGTATATGCCCTACCATGGCAACAAAATTACGTTGCTATGCGGTAAGAGCAAATAATTTATTTTTTGTTTCATTTTTTTTTTCAATTTAAAAAAAAATGAAATTTCGTATTTTCCCAAAACAATCTGAAAAATCCTGCAAGGTATGGGTTATTGTTCAGAAATGATTAGCTTATGCAATAGCGATACAATAGGAAAACAACCTAAAAGCCTCGTTACATTTTTAGGCGGAGGGACGGGGAACCTTAGTTAATTTCTTTCAAAATGGCCACTTTCAACCAAATATGGCACAGCAGACGATATTGACACACTGTATTATGAAAATGCAGGTTTATATCTCTCTTTGTAATGTCATATCTCCTAAACCAGTTGTCAGATGAATTTAAAATTTTATATTTGCATATGAATATAACAACTGATTATAAACCAACTCTGAGGCCGTAGATGAAGTTTAACGCCCCTAGCCCATTTAAAGTCCTGGTTCTGTCAGCAGATACGTCCAAATGTCGGACAGCTCCCTCTCCAGTCCAATGATTCTTACGTTACCGATGCATTCGCTTGCAGCTATTTATACACAAGGAGCCTTAAGAATGAGAAGTTCCCTTCACATGCATCTTTATACTTCATTAAAAAGACACTGCATACAGCTGGTAAATACAGGACTAATTAGTACATGTTTATCTTACTGGTTTCAAATTTCACTTCAAGTTTCACAGCTTTCATCTGCATGGATACATATAGCGCAGATTGAGAGGAAGAAGATTAGGTAGACCGCTGACGGTACATGTCACACATGTATCGGTGAACACATATATGTGTACAGTAGATGTGTCACATTTTAAATTCATCTGACAACTGGTTTAGGAGATATGACATTACAAAGAGAGATATAAACCTGCATTTTCATAATACAGTGTGTCAATATTGTCTGCTGTGCCATATTTGGTTGAAACTGGCTATTTTGAAGGAAAAGAACTTAAGGATCCCCGTCCCCCCGCCTAAAAATGTAACGAGGCTTTTAGGTTGTTTTCCTATGGTATCGCTATTGCATAAGCTAATCATTTCTGAACAATAACCCATACCTTGCGGGATTTTTTTTCAGATTTTTTTTGGGAAGATATGAAATATCATTTTTTTTAAGTTTGTTTTAGATTAAAAAAAAAAATGAAACAAAATAAATATTATTTGCTGCAACAATGGATTATTAGAAATATAGCACATGAAAAATAATAACAATGTCAATTTTGATGAACAAAATACATAGAAACTGAGTAATTTTCTAACAATAATACTAAAATAAACAAAAATGCCCATTGCATGAATCAATAGAATTCCGAGTGTCAATGCATCACGTTTAGGACAACGAAAAGAAATTATAGATGACAAAACTAAATATCTTGCAGACTTACTTATTCGACAAAAAATTATAAAGATACAAAAAAACTTAACAAAAAAGAGAGACAACTCTTACATTTGTACCAATAATAATTCTAAATCCCAAAAAAAGTCATATATATATATAATTTACAGCATACAATAAAGCACTTTTTCTATACAAATAAATGCAGTAGGCATTACCAATAGAATTACTTCAAATGTGATAACCAATATAAAACAAACTGCACATTGTGTATGGGTAACATTATAACAATGTACTTAACTGTGTCATAGCAAAAGTGTCACAATGAACAACAATAACAAGGTTCCACATACGTTACACAACAATAATAAATACTGTGCTAATAACAAGCTATGCTATGATATAAAAAATACACTTAACATCAATAATAAACTTTAACATTCTAAACAAAACAATAATAAACATCACACAATATAGCAATATAAAAATGTTACATTTTGTACAGATAACAACGTTACATATACTGTATATAGTGTGATATAAAAATATCATAGTATTGTAATAGGACAAGGAATAATGATAAAAATAGTGCCGTCGCTGGGGCTCGAACCCGCAACCTTTGGCCTCCAGCCCGATGCTCTACCGCTGAGTTAAAGGAAAATTCCAGTTGACGCTTGTAAGGCAGCATGTAGTCGAAACTTTTCTATTCAAGGGAAGATAACAACGTTTTTGAAGTGGTAATCAGGGGTAGGTGACTCTAACACTGAAAAACGACAGTGGAATTCTTTATTGTTTTGCTCTGCCTAGGACGAGGATCCTTAACACAATTCAATTTTTGAAAGCCTCCGCATGTAATAAACAAATAAATAATTGACATGCTTAAACATTGTTACACCAGTATTCATTCGTAGAAAGGGTTTTTGTTTGTCATATACGGAGGCTTTCATTTCTGCATGCTAACTGTCCAAAAACACCACAGTTTTGCTCTTTCCGCAAACCAACGCTTTTTGTGTGTGCTGTGGTAGGGCATATACGCATGCCCATTAGAAAAATCTACACTAAGAAAGATTGCCCCAATTAACAGAATATAACAGAAATTGGTAAATAGATTAAAATTGGTAATTTTTACTTCATATGATGCCAAAAAATGACCCATAGCGCCCCTATTCCGTTGGCTCCTTCCGGAGACATGGATAAAAGCTTCTCACTGTATTCTTTCCTTTCGATCTTAAATTTACAACGCGGGTGAAAGTAGAACTAGAACCGCAATTAACTAACAAACTGATCTAGCAAAAAATGAATGACATCGGCCTGTTTGCCAAGGTTATACACTTGGACTGGAAGGAATTTGGGCCGGATGCATAACTCCCAGAAGGAAACGGGTATGTTAGAAGACTGCTTTGTTCTGAGATATAAGATTTTTTCAGTTTGTAACCTAACGGTTTTTTTTCTCTATGTTAAAACGGCTTGCTATATGATATAAGCGAATTAAGGGTATGGTAAAGTATATAAGTAGAAAGACAGCGAAAGTGATCTATCTTTGGTTGTACATGTGCACTTATACATATTAAACGCGCAGAGCACCGATCTATCAGTTAAATCCTCATCTGATACAGTATATGAGATTGCCCTGTGACAGGACGTACACAAGTGCCAATGGGAAGGTTTTTCAGATGTTGGAAGCTTAAACTCGACAAAGAGCAAGACCCAGATTGATTGTGGATTTTAGACTGAGAAAAAACATACTTGCTATGAGTAGCATGCTAAAAAGGATGGGAAATGCAGGACCCCAATGTCACTGAATTCACAATTTTGGTAAAGCACCTTAATACCCTCCTATCTATGAAGAGTATTTGATTCTATCATATCTGGGTATTGAGAAGAAGAATTTTGAAATTTTAGTCAATTTGACCAAAAGTGTCCGTTGTTAATCTTTCCGACATTGCCAAGCTTGCTAAAAAAGGTAATCAAACTAAACCGTCGTCAAAAAAGTCAATGAAGCCCTTGTAAATTATTAAAAATGCATCGATAAGTGGAGTCCAGCCTTGTTGTAAACAGTTTTCCCATAATGAATCCAACATATACATGTTCTTTTTCTCTTCTTGTCTCGAAACTCTGCCGGTCTTTTTTCTCCGCGGATTAATCAAATTTACCGCTTCGTATACCGTATGCTTTAAAGTATACATATCATACGCCATATAATATATTTTGAAACGGAAAATAATTTGTAGACGGTTAATATTAATTATGACCTGTATGTGCTTTCCGACTCCATCCACGTTTATTTCGTACCTTTCTGCTGCCCCCTCCCCGGCCTCCCGCCCCTTGTCACTACGTAAACGACACAATAGACTCATTGAGCGAACGTACAGATAGAATGCCTAAATACAGAACTAGATAATTTTTAAAAAATAAGGAAGATGTCTTGTCATTTGTTAGCAAGGGAGTGTCGAATAATCAACAATTTTCACATTTTTATTTTTTATTTTTGTTGCGCGTTTCCTATGTAAATTTGAGAGTAACTTCCCCTGGTATTGTTGGTAGATGTCGCGGTTGTATGCACGTGACTTTTCCTGTGTTGCTAAGCGGCATATTCGCTTGCGAATCAATCATGGAAGCTGAAATGGAAACTCCTCCGAAGAAAAAAGGACATAGAATGTTTGTATTAAGACAAGAAACGTTGGACAATGTCATCAAGTCCCGTGGGTAAGTTGTATATTATTTGTATTCAATATTTCACAACGGCCTAAGAGAATTTACAGTGGCGGATCCAGAGACCTATCTGGGGTGTGCCGTGTGGGGTGTTCTAAATTTCCGGGGTCGGGGGGTTCCACGTGGGGAATAATTGAAGAAAATGGTGAAAAATACATGAGTTTTAAAGAAAATTTTCAGGGTGGGGGTTTCCTGAAGCCCAAAAATCCCCTCTGGATCCGCCACTGGAGATATCGTTTATGTGTTATCGAATCTCGGACTTGGGCATGGTGACGAATCACGCTAAATATTTTGTCAGTGATTTTTCAGGCACGTATGCCTGTTTACTCGTTAAGTAAAATAGGGAATTCGGAGGTTACGTTATGCTTATGAGCTTTAGTAATTCACAAGACATTTTAATGCTTTGTCTGTGAAGACAAAGACAAGCTAGGTGCCCTGTATCAACAGGCCATTTTTACCGATTTTTAAAACAAGTCAACTAAAAAAAGTCCCTAGTAGGGTTGCAAACGTTCTTGCCTAAAGATATCTTGATTCTTGATATGAAATAGAGATATCTATTTCTAAAATTAATTCTAAAAAAAAAGAAAACAAATAAAGATTTATGCCCCATGGATTCAAGCTTCTAATATAAGCTTATGTAGGTCGGTTTGTACAAATCGTTTAAAATCAAATAATCAATAATTGGTTTGTAATTAAAATGATTAGAATGCAATTATATTTTATGGGACTGAGTATCAAAATATTTTAGCAACAAAAAAATTGTGACATTGATAAACAGAGAGTTGATAGCTAAGAATTAGGGTTGCTTAATGAAAAAGAAGATTTTAAGTAAATTTTATGAAGAGTTGAATTTCTTACTATATTATCTTCAGTCATATGTAAAAGTAATAGAATAAATCAATTCTAATGCATACTCTTTATTGTATACATTTTACACTTGAGTTTAGAAATTAACCAATCATATAAATTACAAAATTTGCATTATAATCATGATGATTGAAAGGATGATGATTGATGCTGGAAAGAAGGATGATGATATTGATTATGATGATGACAGTGTTAGAATCAATAGATAGAATCTGTAAGAGAGGGACTATGTTCATTTGTATAAAAATGTACATATATGTTCATATGAAAATGCTCTTGTGACAAATTTTGAAATTTGTAATTAATAATCAAAATTGGAAATTTGAAAACCGATCTATTTTCAATTATAATTCATCATCTGAAATAGCATATGTTTATTAAAATGTCCCATAAAAGTTGTTACAATATTTATCCAGGAACTGATCCAGATTTTAAAAAGGTGACAAATTGCTGTGACATATAAATCTGTTAGTTGAATTTGTATCTATATTCTGTCCACAATTCTTTGTATATCCTTTAGAGTTGGTAAAGGAAAAGTTACTTATTATTTTATTTTTTTATTTTATTTTTTAATTCAGAGAGACGATTGAAGCTAAGCATCTTATTAAATCAAGATTTTCATTTGAATCATCCCATCTGCAGCATATGGAGAAATATAAGAACAGTACATTAAAGATTGTTGAAAGTGGTAAGTAAAATGTTTGTGCTTTAATGAAAAATATGGGTTTTCTCCAGGTTCAGGTTTCTTCCTTCACTAAGACTCCCTCATGCGCTAACATCTGGGCCAACAAGAGTGATTAGTAGAAGTTGAAATAACTTGTTTCATAATTCTTGAAAAACAAATAAAATTTTTATTTTGAAATGAATTTTCAGCAAGGGCAGCAATTCTGATACATGTATACAAACACATTTTGATACTTCTTGAATGTTAAATGTATATTTAATAGCCACTTAAAACGACATTTAAAGGTAGGGTAGGGTTGCAACCTGAGGACTTTTGTATTCCATGTTATAAATCCCATCTGGCCCTGGTACCAAAAATGTTCATAACACAATTTCTCAACCCTGCAATGCAAGGTTTCTTACACACAGAAGTACATTAAAAGATATTCCACAGATTGTGATGTATATATCAATTTGACATAGCCTATGCAGTTACTTCCTGTTTATTGATTTAATGATATGAAAATATTCAAATACAGGTTATTGAGGAGTAGGAAGATAGTTTCGTCGAACTTATCCTGGTCACTAAATCAAATGGGGAAAAAACATATCAAAAAGCGTAATTATAATGAAAACATGGATACTGGGTGCAGAATTGACTAAAATCTAGTCTGAATACATCAGGAGATATATATGTTGTTTGGACTATCAACTTTACAAGCTATACAATTGACATTAAATATGTGATGAATTATGAAGTGCATGTGAAAATAGCAAGTTACCTCCCTTTAAGCATAATCCACAGGTAAATAGGTTTATAAATAGCATATATTATATATATATATGAAACTTTTGATATTTATTTTACAAATAAAGTTTTAAGCAATGATGAATGAAAAAAAAAACCATCCAGCATAAAAGAAGCAAAATTAAAGAAAAAATCTACACATGTATTAGGTTCTATAATGTATAAGGTAAATAATTAGACAACATAAGAAAAGGCCTGATCCTAAAAATAAACGGCATGTCAGATATATACATGTATGCTTAAGGATAGAGGATTCATCTTACTCTACACATCTGCACAGTGTACACAGACATATATACATATATATATATCCCCAGATTTTGAACTAAAATAAAACATGCTAAAAATTAGTCATTGAGTTGTCAAGAAAAAACCACCGACTCCTTCACTGCCTCTCAAAAATGAACATTGAGTCCTTCCAATTTTTTATTCTAACAGTCTCTCTAACTTTTGACATTGATTAAAGTTATGGATATATTTGCATTTCAATGTATTAATCCTGTGTTCTTCAATTCGCCCAAATCTCTTTAATTAATGATCCTTTTAAAACATATGTATTAACAGATTGAGTATTTATAAATATGATATTTGTTGATGGGGATATAATTATAATTTCATGATATTAAAGAAGAGGTTCTTGATTCAATACCAAAAGGAGATTCAACTGCAGCATAGTTTTTGCCAATTTTGTTTGTTTGCCTGGTCTGATGGACCAAGGTGAGATTATGCCATACTGTGGAATCTGTCTGTCTGCAAAATCTGTTGTACATCGGTCAACATTTTTTTTCAATAATAACTTAATGCTGGGTATAATGGTATAATGGTACACAATGCACCAAAAATGGCATGTACACACCATGCATATACATGTATTATTCACACACCATCCGCACATCATCCACACATGGTTTGCACATACATTTTCCACAAATTCCATGGATTTCCACAGAATAAATCCACAGAATTCTGTAGAAATAATCAGTGAAGTATTCAGTCTCCATTTTCTGCAGATTTCCGTACTATTGAAAACATTTGATTATGGGAATGTGCGGACAATTTCCTCCGCCTTTGCGGAAATGTGCAGACAACTTCCGTGGTCAGTGCAGAAAATTGCGGACAATTTCCACAGCATGTGCGGCATTGTTCAGACAATTTCCATGGCCTTTGCGTGAAAATGCGAAATTATTTCCACAGTGTTACTGTGCAGACGATTAATTTCCAAGGCCAATTTTCATGATCAGTTAACTCAGCCTGTGAGGAAACCCTGCACATGATTTCTCATATTTTCTGCAGCATTGTATGTTTCCATGGAATTACAGCAGCATTTTAAGAGTACTTTTGCAGATTTTATGGATGATCCTCGTGGACTCCCACAGGTCAATGCTGCACAAAATTTCCCTGTATAAAAATCAAAACAAAGATAAAGTTTTCATTTTCAATCTTTTATATTTATTGATGCTGTACTGAAACGTGTTCACTCAGCTTGATTCTGATCTATGGAACTGCCATATTGGGGAACTTCTTCGGGATGATTTCTGAAAGAATACAAGGTATTATAAAGATACATCAGTGATTTTTGTGGGGGGGGGTACATTTTGGACCCCTAGAAAAATTCAGCTACCTCCTCCCCTAGAGAATTTCAGCTGTATTTTCCCAAACTACTTTTTTGAGTTTTATAATTGGCAAAATTGTTTCAATACAGAGGGCACAGACCCAAGGTGTGCACAGAGCATAAACAAATCTCTATTATTTTTTAACATTTAAAAATTGAATATGGTGGGGGGGGTGGGGGTGGGGGGGGTTGTAGTCGCATAAAACTAAGATCCATTTTGCTGGGTATTCTTGACTTTGACTCTTTGATGCATCCTCAATTAAAAATTTCCTATTCAGGGAAATGATTATTAATTGAGATAAATTGCTGAAGAAAATCTGAAAAATTACTCTTAAGTCCCAACTTCCACAGAATTCCACGGTTTTCTGCAGAAATTGTCCACAGATTTGCAGTCGATCATCACATGTGAAAGAAAACATGTGGAAAAAATCCACAGATTT
>JAULCA010039442.1:0-18038 GCA_032360845.1 Crassadoma gigantea
ACGCTAGATCGAAATGAGATTTGAACGTGATTATAGCTCGGAAGAGCATATTGTTGATACCACTCATCAACTGCGTAACATTTGGTTGGGCTCTGTACACACTGTGCAGCACTTTATACATCTCACCCATAAATCAGCAGTGATTCACATTGAAACTAAGACAAATGAACAATTATTGAATATGCTTTATTTGTTTATTCTACAAATTTAAAATAATACGGTTTCGATTCATTTTCTAAAATCATAATGGGAAAACGTCTGTCTTGTCTGTCTTGGTGCAGATTATTATTCTCAGGTACCAGCTAGAGAAAAAAGGAAAACACATTATAAGTAAGTTAAGCATTTTCAGTGAAAGTTTACTTGAAGCAATTCATAACATCAAACAAATAATACATTTCAAAAGATTGAATTTAAAAAGCGAAATTGTAGTTTTTACTGTAATAAACACATATAAATGATATATTAGGATATCTATGTTACTATTGGAAAAAGGAAATTTGAAACTTACGCTGACAAGGTGTTACGTCACACTGGCACATAGTTGGTTCCTCTATAGTCACCGTTTGTAGGATTATTCCAGTTGTGTAGTCAGGTTTGCATGCCAATTCAATATCTCTCGTCTTTGTTTCCACAGATGTACAACATTTACACTCTGATGGCAAACCGAGTCCCTTTGGAAAGTGAGTGCTATCACCACATCCACCAGAGCAGTAGGCATATGTGATCGGTTCTTCTGTTGAACAATTGCTATAACTACCGTATGTTATGTCGGTCAGTATCTCTGACTTTGTGTGTAGACTGCAGGTGTCTGTGAATGAAAACGCAACATGTTATTGCATATCGACCCATTTTATTCCATTAAACTGAAACATTTTTTCTATGATATATAAGCAAATGTAAGTTAATTGAAATATCTACATAAAACATTGACAAAAATGACTGACAATTATCCTAATTGTTCTATTTACCTTTAGTACTACTGGTGAGTCTTAAATGGATACACTAACAATACAGTAATAATATTTGCTTTGGTTCTCAGCATCGAGATATTAATTAATAAGTGTTTTCCTAGCCTTTTGATGGTTATTATGCAAATATCCCTTCTCTGATTGTTGTGGCCGTTACCGCTTTATAATGCCGTATTTTATGCTTTTGATTATTTGTACTCAGTTGTAAGATCAATTTATTTTTCGTTATATTCGATAATATGAACGAATAAGGGTAACCAACATACATGCATTTCTTTGCTTTCTTTTTACGCTATTGCGCTTGCCACATTCTACTTGTAAAATTGAACATATAATATTTTAGACTAGAGTTAGGTGTCATACTCGATGGACTAACTGTGAGATGTATCAACATATCTCCATATTATGTATTTAAATTATGTTATACATACAAAGTTCTAGTGGTTAAAATCGAACATTTACAGAGACATCGAAACTCAATGAAATATAGCTGTAAACGTATTTACTTCTTGGCTGTAGGCCTAAAACACTGAATACAAATTTATGTTTGAAATGTAATTGTTAATATTTGCGAGTATATAAATCGTTGAGCAGCTATGATTCGTTGGAAACGATGATACCAAAGGAGAAGCAAACAGTGATTGGAACATACAATCGCTTTATATATATATAAAGAAAACAAAGTCAATTATTCGTTACTAGATCTTATCTTTTTGGTATACTGTGTGAATAACATGAAATGCATTTGCCAAAGAAACAAAGCAACACATACCTTTCTTGCATACATGACAGCAGCCATCTTCATCCATCACTCTTATTTCGCCCTATAAAAATATCGCTCCATTACATTTTCTGTCATGTACATGTTGAAATGTTCTAAATATGAAAACAAAAGTTTCCATGCATTGCCAATATTATTCTCTATTTAATACAAATTGTATTTTCCAGGGGTTAATTATGCATTTTCTCATATTTTGATGCCATCTCGATTCCTGTTTTGATTGCTTGCATTTACTTGTTTTATCCTTGAAACTGTGACGCTGTTTTTTATCACCTTCTATAAAATGTAACTGTGATTTATGGTTAAGTTTACATAATAATGTCGATTGGGGAACCTATGCAACTGTCATATGCTATAGTAACAATATATCTTTTGTCTTAAACAACTTACCTCTAGACACTCAGTTGGCTCATTACATTTCTTATTACATTTGATTTCTCCAGCTTCACATATGCATGTATAGCATTTGTCTAAAGGATTCTCAAACACTTCACCTTCCTGTTGATCAAATCAATACACATTTTGTGAAAGAACACTGTCTTGTAAATAATATAAGTTCTTAAATGGAATAAGATAAGGCTATGGAAACTGGAAGTTATTAAAGAAAATGTATTCAAAGTGCACATATAATGAAGATTCTTGTTAGTAGGGAATGTCCAATGCTTACTGGACATATGTATTTTGAGTATAATGGTGTAACATGAATATGACTAACGGTAAGAATTTGGTTACTGAAAGACAGATACAGATAATTATAATGTTGATGCACTTATTAAAAAAAATATATATAAACATTACAATTCTTGCAATATACGTACCTTTATGCTAGTTTCGTTTCCATATTTACAGTTATTGCATTCGTGAACCTGGACACAATGTCCGTCATCATCCCTAACGTAGTTCGGCTTGCATTCACATTTAGGTGGCCCGATATCACATGTGATCTCGTCATACCTGTTTTGACAGGTCTTTTCACAACCAGATGTGTTAGTCCAGGCCTCGTTGGTATCACACTCTATATAAAAAAATAACATTAAAAGAATGAATCGTGTTTTGGTCTATTTCATGGGGTCATATAATTGACTAATGAAAGATCCAATCCTTACATCAAATCTATATGTGTTTGTTTTAATAATTTGAACTTGTAAAATATAATTTCGATAGTTTTGTGCCAGATTCCTGAGCTTGTGCACGTCTTCGTAATGACATAATGTAAAAAATATAGTCCGTAATGACAGGACCGTAATAATAACATGTTTGTGTGCGCAGATATTTCAATACAGCTTAAATATGTAGAAACAATACTCAAAAACATATCTTAAATATCATAATTCTTTTTTTTTGTTGATGAATTCATAGGTATAACATTTCTGACAATTATTCATACGCACAGGTAATGTTAATCTGATTAGTTTCAGGGGCAAATGAAACAGGTTACATTTATTAGTTGCATTGAATCAAAATTGAGCAGAACTAAAAATATGTTGAATTGGTGTGACATATATTTAAGAAAAGTTTGCTTGGTTAAGTTTTTCTTTTTGATAAAGTTGCCGTTGAAAATTGATTATTTCAAACAACATCACAAAATGGTTATTTATTACATGTGTATAACCAATTGTTTAAGGAACAAATTTACAGATAGAGTTGCAACATACTTACACGCAGCACGTTATGGAAACGTTACAAAACAACCACGATAGTTAAAGCACGCTAAAATAGGTTCAACTATTCTTACCACAATCTTTGGGATAACAGTCTTCGTTTTCAGTTAAGTCTGGACAGTCCTCCTTTGTCTCACTTGTAATATTGCGATATCTTGATTTGGTTCCTAATCCACAAGTTACACTGCAAGCTGCCCATTCGCTCCATTTTGAAACGGTACAGTTAGCTGAACAGTCACATAAAGAAAACGAATGTTATTAACTTTGTTATGATATGAAAACAGATTTCTCAAATATCAACCTTTTCGTACATTTGTTTCTGTCTTAATGAACAATAATAAAGTATACTAAAGATTATATAAATACGAGTGTAGGTGACAAAACTATCACCATACATGTAATATAATACATATTCAGTCATCTGTCATATTTATATGACGGTCCAAATAGGTGCTGCTGTGTTAAACGTATTACTTTATGTCTGGACTTAAGTTTTCACCAGAGAACTTTGATCTTGACAAATCGTGGCAAGCATGAAAAAGATATAAAAAAACGTTAGCTAAATATGAAGTGAATAATTGGCTGGTATGTTGCCCTCTGAGGGAATACTAACACTACGTGATATTGTATAAATGTAGTTGTTTTACATAACAATTCGAGTGTTATTAAAAGATTCTTACTCTCGCAGCTCTGAGTATTACAGAGGTCTGAATCCGTTAATGGTAGACTACAATAGCTTGCATCAGCGGGGCTAACAAGTTCACGTGTTCGGGTCTTTGTCCCCGTACCGCACGGCTTAGTACAGTTCTCCCAGGTCGACCATGTAGTAACTTCACAGCCTAGCAAAACGTAAATAAAAATACTCAGTAATACATAGTGCCTCTACTGTTAAAACAGAGATATGTTATTCAACGCGAAGCAGGAACTGAATTACGGTCTGACAAGTCTGACAAAATGGTACACTTACAAATAGTAGCGGAACAGCTTTCTACATCATCGTAATCTCCTGCACAAGGCTTGCCACAAAATGATCGTGATGGGTTGTTGCATGATCTTCGACGCTCTCTTGTTCCATTGCAACTCATCCTTGTAGCAGAGCACGGACCCCACGTAAGCCATGATCCAAAGGCACCATCAGCTTTGATGCAAATGAATAAAGTATAAGATCTCTTTGTATAGTTCGAAATCAAACCTCGAATCAGACTTAAACTGTTAATGTTCTATGTCCACGCACTTTTGTAACAATGTCAAGAAGATGTGAATTTTAACAATGTATATGGTATATGTGTTACACTTTTCCAAGATTGTCCATATTTAATGCATCATATTTAATATTTTACATGCTATCCATGTATAATTTCTGTTGTGAAAGTGCAAGTATACAAATAAAGTGTCTTAATTACAAGTAGGAGAGAAAGGTGATTAATGATTATCATGTTAATCTTACTCTCGTTACTTCATTTTCAGATGAACCTCTTTATAGCACAAATGCACTTTATGTACCAGATAATACGATGGAACACAATGTAGAAATCAGATCAAGAGGGATTACCCAAATGTACCCTTCCTTTTATCATTAATTGAGGTTAGAAAGTATAATGTTCGATACAAATCAGACTTACGGTCATTGTGCAATAAATGAATCAATTACTAACGACCATTCGATTTCATTAACTGCGGCGTGAAAGCCACACTCAAGCCAATACGAAGCATTTACAGTAAAACAAATTGTTATAACATGTACAGTGCATTAACTTTCGGCCAACAAGATTGTATTCTTCATAAGAAAGTACCAAATTTCAGAACCCTCTTCAGCTCAAATCCAAAAAAAATTCTAACAATACCCATTTTTTGCAGTTGCTATACAATTTGACATGTACTACATAACTTTCAATCCAACAAGTATATACAACAGTAATGCTATTGATAAGGAGGTAGACAAATCTATCGTATCTCATTAACGATATATATATGGGATTAGGTAAATTATGGTATCAGTGTATATTATTTTGTATAATGTTACGTGTAATTTAATGACTTACTTCCTTCTAGTGGGACGTCTTCAATACTCGAATTGATGCATATTCTGAAATAAGAAATATGATCCTCTGTTATATTTTGTAAGAAAATGTTCTCTTAGCAATAACGTTTACTGTTCGCTTTCGTTTGGCTAATGCCTATTTGTCACTTATCAAGTGTAGAAACCAATGACACTGATAACTATACATATAAACAGCTGTGGGATTGCACAACACACCCGAAACACTGCGCGCGTAAAACGTGATTAAGCACGATCGGTTAATTAATTGAAAGGAATGAAAGCTAACCAGTAGACATGTGAAATGAGATAAACTACAGGTGATCACCACCTAGTAAGCTGAACCATAAGCAGGACTTAAGTTTGCTTCTATTTTATACCATCATATCAGCATAGGTCCTTTAAGAGCGTACGCCCTTTCGTGCAGTAGTTATGATAGCATGAATCTGATGTTGAGTTAAGAGTTTTACCTCATTTTAACAAAAATTGCGCCCAGCACAATATTATTATCAATAATTTGTATTCATCAGATACACTCAAATAGCAGAAAATAAGAGTTTCCATCCTGAACGATGAATTTGATTTTTTTTATATCAACATCTGTTTCCCCATTACACTGTCTTACATTAAATTCGGCGTTCAAGAGTTATTTCCGAATAACTTGAGTATTGTGAATAATTTACTGATAACGACCATCCCATTCGAAAATACATTTTGACAATGTATTATAATGATCGGTCACGAATTAAGTTACGATTTTAACGCAGAGACATTTTTATTAGGGAGATGTACTTCAATAACATGTAATATCGTGATTAAATAATTTTTGGATCGTCAAAAAAGAAATGGCTGTCAAAATATTCATAATGATATCAGTGATAATTGGTGATTAAAAACTTGGTTGGTGATATGACAGAAATGAAATTATCTCTGGACCTTATACTACTGTCTTTCTTGCGTTCGTTTCTGTCTGCTGCCTTTATGCTTGTGACACCACAATTTTTCTCTACTGGGAAAGTGAGATGTTTGCGGTAATGAGAACCCATCTAGGTACATTGCGTATGTTTATCTGTATAGATGTATGACACGTGTTCCAGTATTTGTTATAATCGTGTCGAGTTAGGTCGTATCGACTAGTATTTAACTATTACTTCAAAATCTAAAAAAAAACATTACAGATGAAATTAAAAAATCGTAATAGTATAGATTGAAAATGAAATTATCATTAACTCAAAACGTTCCCGTACATTGTTCATCCGTTATGTGCTCAGATGCATGTAATGTATCATTGGTATATTTTCACTTTCGGTAGCACATGGTACGCACCATGTGTCGAGTTAGGTCGTATCGACTAGTATTTAACTATTACTTCAAAATCTAAAAAAAACATTACAGATGAAATTAAAAAATCGTAATAGTATAGATTGAAAATGAAATTATTATTAACTCAAAACGTTCCCGTACATTGTTCATCCGTTATGTGCTCAGATGCATGTAATGTATCATTGGTATATTTTCACTTTCGGTAGCACATGGTACGCACAACATGCACGCAACGGTCATACACCATGAATGTTGTGCAAATCTATAAACTAGAATGTTTGTGTTCGATCATTGTTACAATATACAAACTTCTTTATGCAGGATTGTTCGTCTTCTTCAACTACGTCAGTATCGTTATATTTTACTCCATTATAAACACATTGTCCACATGGATTCGGCAAAAGGCATGGTTCTGTCTCTATTTTCTTGTCACAGTCACCATAAATCACGTCGCTGTAATAAATTTGAATTAACATATTAACAACACCTATCAAATTGAAGTAAAAAGAGTGATGGGCAAGCATTAAACAATTAAACTTTCAACTTCCCTTTTAAATATTTTGTATCTATCATTATACAACATCTTTCCCTATTATTAAGCAAATAAATTGTAGTACTATACCAGAGTTTCAACGTAAAACGTTCCTTCATTGGATCAAACTATCTATTTGTGTAGTTGTTTTCGATAACACCTTGGCTGATTTTTAACGTTGTATAAAATTTTAATAAACATGTACAATGGTTTCGTGTCCTTTGTGATCAACACTGACATGCGACGATAAGCGGTAATGTGAATACTGTCTGTGATCTTTAGGCAATTAAAGAGACAAAATCATTACTACATTGCTTTGATGAAGAAGAATATAAACTTGTTTTTCAATAATATGCATCAATATATATGTACTTATATATAATCAATGTAATAAGACAAGAGTATTTATTTCTAAGCCATTTTGTCTTTTCGCCCAGTGATGACTCAGCTGTGATACTAAGTACATCTGTCAACAATTCTAGACTACCTAACATTATTGATGTGTTCCAGAACAGAAAACTGGCCATGCACAACTTAACTTTCTACCTGACATTTATTTTCGCCTTTTTCTTCTGTTTAACATGTTTTGTCGTTCGTTCTTTGGACTTTATGATCCCTCATGAGGGGAAGGTCATTAAGATAAAAAAAAATAATTCCCCGAAACACAAAGCACATGTAGAATTATAAATATGCTAAGTTGCTTACAAAAACTTTAGAACTTTGTTCAACAGCAGATATTTTTATTGATAAACAATATTTCCAAATCCCAACCCCCGCTCCCCTAAAACATAAAAAAAAAAAAAAACAACAAACAAAATAAAACAAACAAAACAAAACAAGAAAAAACCCTTTCCAAATGGAATTTTCGCTTCAAGGGTAGTAGTAGTCCACTTTTGTATAATCTGTGGGAAGGAGTTGTTTTATTATCAGAAAAGAGTTAACCCTAAAAGTATACATCGTTAAATGTTTTGTATCTACTATTTAATTACTTCCTTTTAGTTAGAGTATCCTATCTTCTTATTAATTTCTTTTGTCTTTTCGCACCAATTTTTATTTCTATTGTGACCCCGCTGTTTGATGCTATAGCATGTACCTTATGACAGTATTTTTGTACCACATTAGCATACATACCTGTAGCGGGTTCTTAATCCAGATCCACACATTTTATTGTTATAACACTCAGTCCATTCAGACCAGGTATCGTGTTCACAACCTTAGACAAATTGAACGAAACAGTTATTACAGATCATGACTAGTCTAGTCATATTCAAATAATACGTTTTCCAAACTCGAAGGAACGGTGAATTCACTGTTACATTATACTGCTATGACACGTGAAGAGTTCATCGCTACCGTTTTAAACCTTCCATAACAAAATGTTAATAAACTAATCAACATATTCAGTCTTAAGAAATCCTGACTACGCCTAGACTGTTCAGTTAAGTTTGAATGTGCGAAAGTATTTGTATAATATAATATATATTAATGTTTTGTTTGATATAGTATTTCCATAGTAAAAATTTGTATGACTTACAATCTTCCATTGTTCGGCAGTCCATTCCATTTTCAGTACAGGTACTGAAATAAAACATTAGAAACATGTGTACGGTAACTTAGCTTAATTAACTTTGAAGCTTTCAAGAATGTTTTCCGTTAAAATAATGCATGATATGTTGAACGTTTAAAACGAATGTTGGTAAGCAATTAACATACGCTATCCAATTAGCATACCCGGTTTATATAATCTTATTTACAAACATATGATCAGAGCTATTTTGTTGCCGTTAATGACATTAATATAATACCTGTACACTACATCAAACGATCTGATATATTTCCCATCATCGATTTTATTCTGTTTGACTACATGAACTACTTGTTACCCTTACATCTCATCAATGCATTCCAAACACCTTTTTTTGTAACATAAACATATCATAATATTAATACTGAATTATAACAGACACCATTAGTTCATATCAAGATAGTTAATATCGTACTTCTGAATTGTTCAGATGTTTTAAAAACACTTTTAGATACAGTTATCCTACTCTCGTTAAATCAAACGGTTTCGTTTTTTAATCAGCATTTAAAATTATCGCTTGCCAACATGAACGATCATCAAACTATTTAACATCGATTAGTAACGTCCGTCACAAAGATATATCTAAATAGTCTTACAATAATCAATAAAAAATATTGTTTAGATATATACTACAATACAATACAATTTTCAGTACGTTTCTAATTTTAATTGAGGCAAACCTACCATTCTTTGCAGATGTCTTTGTATTTTTTTGTCGTATTTTGGGGCATTACATTTCCATTATCATCAAAACATGGACATTTCGAGTACTTTATGCATTTGCCATTGTATTCAGTAGTTCCTTCTGCACATATGCAAGTCATGTTTTCACAATTTTCACTCTCGTCACATTGTGCGGACCTGTAGGCTTTGCAAGTGCTGTTACATTCCTTGTTACAAAAATCCGTGTACACTTTTCCGTCAGTACAACCTATACAAGATAGTTAACGGATTAAAAAAATACAAATATTTTGTGCAGTAAATAAACAGTTTATGAAGGGATACATTATGCTTCTCTATTGGAACCAAAACTATATATTATGATAATTTGATTATGATTAATTTTGCAGACCATTGAGATGAATGGTTGCCGGGATGTAAATTTGTAAACCATTAAAATAATTAGTTAATAGTACAAACAAAACCGAATGACAAGCGCATTATAATATAAAAAAAATATTTTCATAGAAAGTGTAATCAATTTCTTTTTTTCTTTTTCTTTTGATCTGGTAATGTATTGATATTGGTAATATGCATATGGTGATTATCATTCAATGTTTCGTATTTGATAGGTCAAGCTTATGCATCATTATCTAATAAAGTATTTTACTTATATGACTTTAAGGTACTCTATGATGAAATATCTACATTGAGCAAAATACACTAAGAATTTATATGTATGATATGTTGAAAACTGTTTGAAAGGTAAACATACTGCACTCTGTGTTGTTTTGACTGCACTGTCTTTCCTGTTTGCAGTCGGGCCCGGGAGTGTCGCATCGTGTTCGTGTTTGCGTGCCAGTTTTACAATCAGCGGCATTACATGGGGTCCAAGTAGACCAAGAAGGTGGTGTAGCTAAGAATCAAGGCAACAATAACTGATATTACTTGTACATAAATGAACGCAATATTATAGATTTAAATGCTAATTTGTTTAAAAAAGATGAGAGGCCATTGCTTACTTTCCGACATAAAAGATCACAATTTTTTGTTTTTTACTTTCAAAATCTAATATTCAGATTCATCTAGTGATCAGTCCATCATTAAATGATGCTGGGCCAGAAAGACAATAGAAGTTATGCCGAATTTGAAATATCAAGTAATAGCAAGTGAAAAATACTCAGTTGGAATCGCAACTGGAATATCACTGATTTTCCATTTTGCAATGATAACTTACTAGTATATTCACAATCCTTAATATTACACTCCTCTGTTTCCGGTTCCTCATCTTCACACTGTTCGTCATAATATCCAGGAATGAGTTGTCTTGACCTGTGATGGATTCCAGGTCCACATGGCTTGGAACATTGCGTCCATTCCGACCATTGGAAGTATTTGCAAGCTAACAATACAATTCCATGATAAGAACAGTAAAAACGCAATGTAATTTTTCACAAGATAATTTAACTGATAACAAAACTATCTTACTGAGAATATACCCAAATATAATTTTAGATTAAATTGTGAAATTAATGAAATGTTGGACCATAATCTTTACATTATTTTATACTTACATTAAGCATTTAATATTTTCAGGGATATGATGCATATATGTTAAAAAGTCAGATGACTGAACCATTGTGTTATTTTTATATGAACGTTACATCATCTTGATTAGGAATTTCGAATTTGACCGAGGTTATTCAACTCCGAGCCTACTATCTGTTTATTTATCTGCATAAATGTGTAATTTTATTAATGTATGCTTGTGTGACATACAATAACCAATAACCTTTTATGCAAATTATGAAAATAACTAAAATAACTACTGTAATTTCTTGAAGCAATACTGACACATTGCACAATATATCGGTCTATAATGAAAAAATCGCAGTCTAATCAACGTTAACACAAAAGAAATAATATAAAAGATTGATACATGATCCGTAACGTAGACACCCTATCTACCCGGTGACGAAATATTTATTCATGACAGGAAATTAAATGCTCCGATTAAAATAATATATGAAAACCGTTCACGTAACAACCGTCATTTTAATCCTACTGTGATTTGCTCTGACTGTGATGATATTATCATGTGTGAAGGATTATGGTGTCATACGTAATTTTGCACGTTAATGTTGAGTGTTAATTCTACTTCAATTAAAAAAACGAGACAAAGCATTTAAAGAAAATATGCAGCCCGTGTTTTCACTCTAGACGAAATGGAATTTTGCCGTTGGTGTTCAACCAAACTAAACATATATTCAGGATATTTATTTTTCTTATTCGTTTTACTCCGCCATCTATCGTTTGATTTTGTTCTGGATATTAATAATAGCATTGTTTATATGTGTACTTAAGTGAAGTTTGTGCAAAAATAGCACGAAATAGAGTTTATGTTGAATTTTGATTAAATATTTCATCATTCATATATTAATATAGCGATTGAACTGGTACGTTTAGTTCATACTTACAGCAAGGAGTAGATTTTGCACTGCATTCAAATTGGCCAGAAGGAGCACATGTACTGAAATAGAAATTTTGTATATAGCATCGATTCTGAAGTTGGAAGCATTGCATTATAATTTAACAATAGTTTACTTATATTCAACAAATGTATTATTGGTTAATCGCCTCGCGTGTCTATGCCGAACTGAGTACTGCCCACCAGATACATGTAACACACAATACGGTTGTTTAACTATGATATATATATGTCTGTGTTAAACTATGAGATTTAATCCTATGTGTCTACCACATGCCTCTATGTGATTGCTTGAGAACGGCTATATCTCACCGATTTATTTTTCGGAATATTGACTTGGTTTATAAAATAACAACAAAGAAAACATCTTACATATAAGTGTTAAAGGAATGACAATAATGTAATATTTTTTATATAATATTATTACAAGCTGTAAATTTAAAGAACGTACTTTTAGTAGATTTAACTTTTTAAGAACCTCCTTTAAATAAGGTTATGCATACAAATAAATAGATAGTGATTCCTTTATTTTAAAAGGAAATGATATGTGCTATGGCACAATGTACTTATGGTTGGAGAGAAACAATTACTTGATACAGGTAATTAGAGAACTATTGGTACATAGTAAGATGCATATTTAACACGAAACAGTAATAAGTATATAACAAATAAACATATTTACCAATTATAACAGTAAAAGTGAATGGTTTCTCCTATTTCAATTTCATCGTCGATTTCAACTGGTACTCTTTCACCATCCTGTATATAATATCCGATAGGAGTGCCTGCACTTGGAGCAAAAGCCGAATAATCGATTTCGCCTTGTAGGGACAGGGAATTCACTTCACAATACTGCTGACCTAAAAGTAGATTAAGGAAACGAATATATATTACGTTACTCACTACAATTTGTGATATTTAAAAGGAGTTACTCCTTACCTCTATCGGGCAAGTTCGTGCTTTCGGGGAACTTTGATAACACGAATATCATGATCATTCTGTTCACTTGATAACTTTCTTAAAAGATCCTTTCTTAAAAACATCCATATCACCTATTGCAAATTACTTCAAAAATCATTCAGTTTGATATTGCATACATCAATAATTAAATGGAAAAGGAGATAATATGCAAATCAAAAAGTTTGATTGATTGTAATCAAGCACAATACATGGTCATTAAAATGTATTCAAATATAAATATTCATTTTTAAGAGCTGATATGAACTGGTAATTTACTGTTTTGTGTATAGACAATGATCAACCTTAAAAGTGAAGCAATATGGCTGTGAAATACACAAACAGATCGAAAAGTGGGAAGTCAATCAAGACTTTTAGATTTTTGTATACATATATACTGCTGGGGAAGTGTTACTTATCATCATCACTTCTTATGTTGACGTAATAGCAACACGTTCACGAGATATTATAGGTATCCCTTTGGCGCCGAGACACATTAATATATTGAAATCTGGTATTTCACGGCATGTTTCATAAATACATAACATGATAGTATTATTCAATATGACTGTAAATTATATTATTCTTATGTTATAATGTGCCGTTTAAAAAAATTGAATGCTAATTATTAAGACTACTTTAAGTACATCATTAGATTCAATTGCAAAATTAGTGGTTTTATTTTGCAACATAAAGGTGTAGCTTTTATGATTAAATCATCCATTTTGGCAGCATATATAGTTATGAAAAATCAACAATTTTTTTTAAAAAATTAATGTGTAACCCTAATGTGGGTTAACTTGGAAGAAATAAAACATAAATCACAGAAGAATGTGTCCTTCCGCGACAACTTATATACAGTACAATACCTACATAATCTGTGCTTATATTTGCGAAGAAAGATACAAACTATTTTCATGTTTGGTATCAACACAGTCTACCGAAATATTTTATTTAATTAGCTGATTTCTAACATTTGCACGACAAATTATAAAATATACCAATTTTGGGAGTTTGTTTGTGCTGTGCCATTAAGCGATATTATATATACCTTTTTTATCTTTAAAGCATGCTATGGTATAACATACAACATATCTGTATGCAAATTATGAAGTTAATCATCTTTACAACTTTTAACCTATTTAGTGTTTGTTTGATGTATTTCTTTTTGGTAACGTCTATTTACAGAGGATTTTTGCAATAAATTACTTAAAGTGTCGATGGGATGTACACAAAATAATTCAGTAAACAATTCTACTACTGTTGTATCAAATAAACTCTCTGTTAACCTATTTTCTTTGTAGATAGGCTAAATAATGATATCTCAACGATATAAATAATTATTTACTTTTAGCTTCTACCTTATGTAGTTCATGCGCAATAAGTAGAGGTGACTGCAAAGAAGAAGTTGCATAGACCATACCTATATTGCACATGCTTGAATTTTCGAAAGGAAAATCAATGTCATTGCGATGCTTGCGATCATCTGTTATAAGTAGGCATTTTATGAACGAGTGCGCCATTTTGTAAGAAATACAAAATCATTGTTTCAAACAGATTATTTGTCAATAACATACGATTATTCACATTCAATCGACTTTAAACAAGAAGATATGATATAATTTTGAATGTTTAAATTTAAGTTTTATTTATTCCTTTTGTTAACATCCAACATCTTTGGTATAATGCCTTCCCTTCCCGACGGGCAGTACATCATAGCAAACGACTTGCTAATGTATATGATGCAAATACATAATTAAATGACTTAGTGACGTTTTGATTTGTGATATCTATGGAACGAAATGGGCATTTTGAAAGGTGATTTACCAGACATTTACTGCATAATTTTCGCTATCTACATGCATCTTGTTGTGCACCGACTTCCTACTTGTTGTGGGAAAGGACGTGCCTGTTGTATCCTTTGAACATTATCGTAAGAGCCGAGTAATGCTTAGATCCTTGCATAATCGTGACTTTCTGCTGTTTCTGCTAAAAATGGCATTAAAATGATATGTTTCCCCCATTGAAATTTATATTTTTGCCCTTATTTCTTAACTCTTTTTTCGATGTCTCAAGCTTTTTATCTTTATTTGTTGACATTAGATATTACTAGGATGTCAGCTCTCTTAACACTAACTGTTAGGATATGAGCTGTGTAAACAGACGATATTAAGTAAGAATAATTTAATCGACTTACCTACAGTTGTTGTTATTTGAGTTGTCGTAGTAGCTGTTCAGAAAAGAAATATAAATTTATATTTATGATGCATTCATAGGATATCTAACAAGAGGATGAATGATAAGCAAAAATGGAAAATGAGGGGAAAGTGTGACAGTATTAGAGATACATATAGAAAAGTAGTTGTAAGTAGTGTTTAGATGTATCTAAAAGCAATGTTAACAGTTGTATGTTTGTATCTTGATAAAATATTGTAGTTGTGGTCGCGAGATTACCTGCCTTCCCGTGTTTATAACGACCTATATCCAAATGTTCACGAAAAGGAGCGAAAAAATAGTTCAACGGCAAATCTCGCAATTAATTGCAACGCAATGATGTATCGTAAAAACAAAATCCGACCTTTGTAAATCAAAATAAATGAAATTCGCGTAAAAGAATCGCCAATACTGAAGAAAAGAATAACAACTGTTAAACATGACCAAAGTATAAAGAAATAGATCAAACATGAAATATAGAAATACTGTACGTAAACAGAACAAAAGTACATAAAAAACCAGCATCTAAAAAAAGAATAGCATCAGTAAAACATTGCCACAATAGATACAAAATATATAGGAAATATAGAAATTGAAAACAGAAGATATAAACATCTAATACAAATTATAGACAAATTACTGAAACTGTCGCACTGAAAATACATGCATAAATCAGAACATATGGAAACGCAATAGTGCAACATGTCAAAAGTACACACAACACATTATATTGAAAAGCACCAGAATAGCTGAAACAAGTAACAAAACATCATTTTAAAACAGCAGTACATTATAACAGCAGTTATCATAACAAATCAGATATGAAACATAACATAGCAACAGAACACAGTCAATAGTACACACATAATTCAAATACTCTTCATAGAACAGTAATATTATTGCAGGCAAACATGAAATATTGAATCATTAGTGCAGATAAAAAGAAAGGTTACTGTAAAGGAGAATAATGGTAACAACAGTTTAAGAGTATACAGCAGACACATTTGTAACAAACACAACAAGTAAGTTACAAAACATATGAATGAACGAAAATAAGTAGAAAAGTTCAGTCAGGATTAAAAAAAGAAAAGAGAGAAAAACGTAACATTTATAAGTAGTTTCAAAATATATATTGAAAAAAAAAACAACGTTTCGCCGTATATTGATTAATTATGCTATGCAATAAAAAAATTTTCATTTAACAAAATTCAGGCACTCAAAGATAAAGACATATGCACATGTTTTATAAGACAGCGCAGGTTATAATTCGATAATACACCCGGAATAATTTCAATACAAACAAATGTGGAACGATCATATTCAACTACAGCATTCATAAAAATCATATGTTAAAAAATAGTTAACACTTACTAAAATGAGTTTTTTTCCAAATTTCATTATTTCAATGCAACCTAAGTTTTCATATTTCTTTGAATTTTATTCCGGACATCTATATATTTATCCTATCTGTACAAATTTATGTAAACAAATATACCAGTGCTAGTATGTAATGTTGGTGTAACTGTCACGATGGTTGATGTTGGTACTAAGGAGGAAGAAGTTGTAACGCCAAACGTCGTTGTTGTCCCAGACGTCGGTGTCGTTATCTTTGAAGATGTCGTGCCGGTTATGGAGGTAGATGTTGATATCTTGGAAGATGTTGTTTGTATTCCAGTAGTCGTTGACTGTGTTGAGATTTCTGATTGGGTAGAGAAAAGCAATATTTGTTAAAAAAAAAAGTTTTTTTTTTTTTAATTTAAATTCATCTTCCGTAGCATTTGGTTGGCGAATTTAAACAGATATACATAACTTGACAAAAAATTAGTATTATTCCTATCCTTGTTTTGTCGGCGAAAATTTAATACGCTGACATAACAAAGAACAACTTCGATGCAAGACTAATATACAGAAGACATCATCATGACTCATACGTGATGTGATTATGAATTTATTCGGGAAAGTTTTGCTTCTTTGCCGTTGATATATATCTTTTTAATCCATTGATCTGCAACATTAGATGTTACAGAACCAATTAGTTAGCTATTCACGTGTTTGCCTCTTTCACATTCAAATCCTTCTTCTGACGTTTTATGTATTCCTTGCGAATGAAAATTTTATATTTGATTCTCATTTATTGAAATTGATGACAAACCATTAAATAACTACAAAAGGAAGCTTTGATTGTCACTTGATGCGAAACTGTCATGTCAATGACGGAATGTTACTGTACCAAGCTTCATAGCGTAGGGAGAGTCATCGTTGCGTCCATATTTCATATCTACCTGTTGTATCAAGGATATTTAAAATGTTGCGTGTAAACCATTGAATATGAAAAAAACTAGTTTTTGCTTGGTAAAGGGCTTCCCTTTTGTTAATGTTGAACGTTATTATTTCTATCTTCATTTTTGTAATTGATCACTCCTGATGTATTTGATTTGGTTAGTCTGTGTTTTACGTCCTGAAAATAGCTATGATGGTAGAGGAAAACAGGAGTCCCCGGAGGAAAGGTACTACAAGTGCAGGTTGAAGGACTCGAACCTGAGAGTAAATGATGGAGGGTAAGTGATTGTCAATGGTCAGACTCTTAACCACTCCGCCATTACGGCAACACTTCTGATGTGTGCCATATGTTGTGGTTAATTAAGCTGCATTCAAGCTTTTCTTTAATGGCATTCATTTGTTTGTTTTACTCATTAGGTTCATGTTGCTGTCGTCTTTCCCTAAATATTTTTAATGCGCCTTTTCTCACCTGGTGTTGTGGTAATTTGTGAGGTCACACTCTGAGTTGTTGGAGTAGCTGTGGTACTTATCGCTGTTGTCGACGAAGCTGT
>JAULCA010039553.1:0-18037 GCA_032360845.1 Crassadoma gigantea
TGTGGTACCAGTAACATACCTCGTGTTGTTGTTTGTGGTACCAGTAACACACCTCGTGTTGTTGTTTGTGGTACCAGTAACATACCTCGTGTTGTTGTTTGTGGTACCAGTAACATACCTCGTGTTGTTATTTGTGGTACCAGTAACATACCTCGTGTTGTTGATTGTGGTACCAGTAACATACCTTGTGTTGTTTGTGGTACCAGTAACATACCTCGTGTTGTTGTTTGTGGTACCAGTAACACACCTCGTGTTGTTTGTGGTACCAGTAACATACCTCGTGTTGTTGTTTGAGGTACCAGTAACACACCTCGTGTTGTTGTTTGTGGTACCAGTAACACACTCGTGTTGTTGTTTGTGGTACCAGTAACACACTCGTGATGTTGTTTGTGGTACCAGTAACATACCTCGTGTTGTTATTTGTGGTACCAGTAACATACCTCGTGTTGTTTGTGGTACCAGTAACATACCTTGTGTTATGTGTGGTACCAGTAACACACCTCGTGTTGTTGTTTGTGGTACCAGTAACACATCTCGTGTTGTTGTTTGTGATACCAGTAACATACCTCGTGTTGTTGTTTGTGGTACCAGTAACATACCTCGTGATGTTGTTTGTGATACCAGTAGCACACCCGGTGTTGTTGTTTGTGGTACCTGTTATCAGTGAAATATGTACCAGTGTCAGTTTCAGAAACAAACATTTTGTTGTCTAAAACACAGCAGGGTCGCATTCCATAAAATGATGAATTGGTCTTTACAACATAGAAGAATGGCAGGTTTTATGGCAATCACCCCCGTTCGTAAAAGCGATTTTATGACGTCAGTTGCCATACACACCATTCACTTGGAAATTGCGAGTGTCGGAGAAAGAAAACAGACCGGGTATTGTTGTCATGGTGATGTCAATGAAGCGTAACCTCATCCCTGGGTACGGATGCTGAAAGCTTCTTCTTATTGTTATACTGTCGCCTCCACAGATAGCTCTGATTGATGAGGTATTAATGTTATGAAATAGAATATTCACCATCCGCTTTACTGCCGTTTAATTGTCGTAATATGACAAGTTAAAGACAGCTTCTAGTTCAAGCCCGCGCTTTCTTCGACGTCTTTTGTGCGTTTCATGTCAATCTACCGGTCGGTTGAACGTTTGTGTGAAAGAAAACCTATAAATTTGAGTTTTGCCTAATATTTAGAAGAAAAAAAATTAAACGTTTAAAACATTTAAGGATTATGTGATAATAAAGAGTTTTTTATTTAACTTTTTTCACGATCTAGCGGCTTTATAATTATACGTAATTAGGGTTCTGTTGAAAGTTAATTTGCCGATGAACAGTATCAAATTAAAACGAAATAAACTAATCCCAATTAACTCTTTAAAAGAATGTCATTTAATTTTATGTCCTGCTTTTTTCCCCCACTGTTCATTTACCAAACAAATAAAGAACCGCTGAGAGTTACGAAGTATTATTGATCTGGAATGCTAAAAGTACAACATATTTGAAGGTAATTTTTCATTGGGAATTAATCTCCTTTGGAACACCAGGACCTAGATAACATCTGCCTGTTCTGTTGCTTGCGTAAAAATCAATAACATGTATTTTCTTTTTTTGTCAGGTATGACATTTCCTTGACTAAAACCATGCGCGCTGCCCATCTTTAATGAGGTATTGGGGAGGGGGAGTAAGAGGGAGAGGCAGATGTAGAAATCGTTATGATAAATTAGGGGTCATTCGCGCCATACAAATAAAACCACACGTAACGATATTAACGTAACCGTCATGAACTGGCGGAGTCAATCAAATATATGATAATACTAAATTTGATATTTGATATTAGGTGGCGCGTGCCAGTTTTATAATTGATCGACATGTGCCGCTCGCGACCAGGTAAATTGATACAGGTAATATAGGTAATAATTCTTTTGTCACCTGTGTATGGATGACACCGTTCATACATATAACTGACGCTCCTTACCTGTAATAAACCAGGTGGGCTATTGTAGAACACACACTCTACCTGACATCTACAAACACAATCCCGTTAATCTAACGGTTAAATTAGCGGTCAGTCCAAATCCATTAGTGACCAGCCCTAACACTCGATACGTGAGGCGCGTGCCATAGTCAAGAGATAAACAAAATGTCAAAATCTTCTTCATCTTATAGACAATATGCTACTATAGTTAGCTCTATCTACGAATTTTATCTTTGACGTCTTGACGTATGAAAAATATAGATTTCGTCTGACATTAGTTGTCGATATCTGTTGTAATTATATAGAAAGATAAAATAACGTGTATCCATGACTACCTAGACCACCTTATACGATCATATTCAAAGCGAGGTTTGTCACCAATACCAGAGATATATGAAGCCATACTTCTGCCAATCAATCAACTTTTCCATTCAAACACTACAATAAAGAATATTTGACGAGGTCTTACAATTAGAAAAGTTCAGTAGAAATTTTGCTGTTATCAAAATCGGTAATGATGGTATATGATAACCCTAAATGACTATTACCAGGAGATAATTACTACATGTTTAACATTGTTTTTAAATACTTCAAAGAGTCGTGGACGAAAGCGCAGGGACCTGATAATTTGTTATAGCTGTTTTGGATATAAATTTATGTGTTTAGAATAATATTGCACGTTTTAGGGGTAATACTGTCAGTCCAAATGATGATATGTATCCACTAAACTGCCTTCTTTGGAAAATTACTCTGAACGCCTTAGTTTAGGTCCAAATAGAGTTTAGACAAATTCGCAGGTCCCTGTGTAAAAACCCGCACGGGATTTCCCAAGACACTCCAGTTTCCTCCCACATAAATACCTCGTACACTCTTCTATTCAATCCAGCACAAGTGTTTTGTACACGTTACTAATAAAGTCTCGTAACTGTTTCAAAGTAAATGAAGGTTGTGAATTGTATATATATAACGAAGAGAGATCCGAACAATCATGTCAGTTTAATTTTAGTTCTCGGGTGACACAACAATAACATTAATCACCTTTTTCCCCAATTTTTCTAAATGACACTATTTTCCTTATATAGAAAATGGTTGTAGGTGTTCATGAACCTTAAAACAAACATTGTATGATAATGATATTGGTTTATATCACATATTTATTATTATTATTTCTAAATCAGCTGATGAGAGATAAGCTGTTCTTAAGGTATTTCGTACAGGCTTATGGCAGTGTATATAGTTTGTGATGGGCTCATATTTTTCCTCAAAATGAAAAAAATGTTAGTTGCTTGGTATACCCATGTCAGGAACAAGGTTTGCACAGTCAAACATGATCCTTACCCTGCAAACTTGGTCCAAGACTCCAATTGCATAATATATGGCTACCATTCCGAAAATGCCTATCACTTCTTCTTTGAATGTCACTCTTATACAAATGTTCGTACTGTACCTTTTAATCATATAAATCATTTAAATGTACATTTAACTTTGAGATTATTACTGTTTGGAAATGAAAATCTGGCTTTAGATACAAATTGTGATGTATTCAAACAAGTGCAAACTTTTATTAAATCCTGCGGAAGATTGTAAGATGTTTCGATTATGAACTTGACTTTATATAAGTGTTACTTTAAAAATCGCTTCATACTATTATGAATTGTAATTGACAGTCTATATCATCATCTTTTGTTTTTAATTATTGTTGTAAGGTGATAGCTTCATAAGTTGTGATAACTTGTGGCAAATCCTATTTTCTAATTTTAGTTAATAAAATATGTTTAAAGTCAAAAGTCAAGAACAATATCAGTAATGACATTTGCAGAAGGAAATCATTTTGTAGCTTTGTAGGTACCGCTGCGACAGTTATAATCGCGAAAAAGAATTCAACTTCAGAGCTGTTTAAATATAGAAGATAAAACAGCATAAAATCATATTATTTTTAGATTTAAAGTTACTTTCTTGGAAAGCTTTTTTCATTTTCTTTTATACAATAGTCTACAGTTTCTGGAGAGTAACATTGTACTTATTTTTTTCCTTTTTGTCTGTTTTCTATCTGTTTTCAAATACTTAAATTTCGAACAACTCCAATTCTGTAAAATGCATGACCGCATTTTTCCTATACAGAGTTCACCTGTAAAAACGCGTAGCAAAAACAATTCCTAAAAGTATTACCTTGAGATCTAGTATATGATTATACTAGGCTATATTGAAATCTTGCCGTAAGTCGTCAACATGAAACATGAAAATGGAAACACAAATTTTAAATAGATTAATTTTATACTTGGACTGACACTGACTTGAATTATTTATGGATTTTTTTTGCAGTAAATCAATACAATTAGTAAAAAAAAATTCAACCTTTGTTGTTAAGCAAAGTTTACAGGATATGTTTGTACACACGTCATCAAGAGAACTAACTTATTCATTTTTTTTTTTATAAATAATTTCAAATGGAAAGTTGTCTCCTCAAACTGAATTCAAAATGTAGAATCGAAATTGTTACATTACCTATTTTATTCATGTCTGTTCACAGAAACTTTGCGGTGGGTTGGTAATCAAGACCGAAACTGTAATTTGATAATTTAGGAAGATTGGCGATGAATATCATAACCCTCGGAAATTTCTGTACTCAAAACAAAACTCTAATCGTGTATTGATTGTATTATGTCACATATAAGAAGATTTTAAGAAAAACGAGAAAAAAAATTATATACTCGTACTTAAATAGCATGTTGTCGTCTCATCAACTATTCCGTCCTGAAATGACCATAGCTGTTAAAAGGACGTTAAACAATACTAAACCAAACCAATCCTCACATATTGCCGTTATCGTATTGTGGTAGTACTAGTGGTGACTGTGCTATAGTAGGCCGCCATTGACGGACGTCTTGCCAAGAGTGGGCGAAGAGAAGTAACTCGCTCTACAACCACTCAACGCTATACTATTATTTTGATTTTTCAAAATATAATTTTTAAAAAGGAAATCTCCGTAGACATATGCCACCAGTGGTAGTAATTTCCATTTTAAAGATTAAAAAGACAAAGATAAACAAGAGGTACACGGTCTTTAATAACTCGCTTTTAGTTTATTCCAAATAATTTCATTTCAGTTAAAACCTACTAAATACCGTAAAAAAGAGTACAACAGGTGAATTATGTAGCAAGGACTAAATTTCTAGCGGCAGACAAGACACTTAAGACATATATCTTCCTTCTTACCAAGCGAGTTTAAGTGTAGTCGTCGACTGTCGACACCTTGACTACCATACTTATAACATATTTACAGGTGGTGAAAATTGAAGTTTAAACATATTATATTTCACGTATAACGCATTAGATTAACAATCAATTATCAGTGCTTTACGTCATTGGGGTGCACGCACATTCACACAACCATGGATGGCCAGGCGGATGATGGCATACTCGAATACGTACGCATGCACTTACTCAATCACTCATACCCACATACATGTATGTACTTATGATTCGCATATTTCTCCATATAATGTATTTAGAATATCAATACAATAATAAGCTCTTTCGATTACAATATACAATATATAATTTATGAAGAAAATTTTTATAAAAATAACCACAATAATAAGGCCGCACATGAACATATGTACAACTAAGGATTAACTAAACTGTTTACTGAGATTGATAAAATTCTGAACTGACAAAAAGATTTCTTCGTTCTTAAAGTCTTATTCTAGTGTAGTAATGAAGTGGTACAGTAACTACTTTCGACCAGTCCGCATCTACATAATTGGCTTACCTTCTTATATTTTGTTGTTTCAATTTACTACATTTTAACCTTAATCTTGTACGTAATATTTATAGGTTTCCAATATTGAAATAGTAGGGGCCTATTTCTTCTTTTGGAGAAATCTTTTAATAACATTCACTGACGGATTTTCACGAATATCTAAAAAATCTGGTTCTACAGCTAATTGAAAGTAAATGATAGGAATTCCTTGTGTTGTGACTATGGCTTCTGATATTTTACTAGGAACTAAGCTTGGCAGATAAGCTTGAACTTTATTACGATACATTTTATGAAACTGTATAATTTTATGATTTTCACGTCTTTTAGCTAGTTTTTCTCAGCCCACATCTATGTATAACATATTAATATTTAACAGTTTAGTTGCACCTGTTACTATTCTGGCAGCTTCAATTTGATTTTTTTTTTAAAGTTTTGGCATAGATAGGTAGGTATGTTGTCCCTAGCCACATCAGAATATTCTAGAATAGTTTGAGATGGTATGAATGGTGTTTGCCGACACAGACGCCAGTAGAATGACCTACCTGAACTTCTGACTGGTATTTATAAATTAAAGAATGGTCAAAAAGATGATTATGTAAATATATCGCTATTAATCATTCAAAAACTTTACCAATGGTACTAGGTAGTGTAATGGGTTTATAGTTTGAGGGATCTTGCTTATCTCTCTTTTTGAAAAATGGTATCACCATTGCATGCTCCCATTGCTTGGGGGGATTTCCAGTTTTCAAAGAAGAGCGAAAAATTAAATTTAATGGGTATGGAAGTGGATAATGGAATCGTTCCCCACAGCTTAACCAATAGTTAAAGATTAAGCATATCAATAATATTATAATATTAAAACCTATGTCAGAAATGTTCGAGTCGGATCTAGATTTTATGACAGGTACACCAGTGCCTGTATCGTCAATAGTCGGTACAGAGACAAAGTAGTCATTGTGTCGCCTGCAACCGAGGCGACACATAGGTATTACTGAGTCGGCGTCGACGGGTGCGTCGTCCGTGCGATAACTTAAGTTCCCTTGGGTTTATTGAACTCAAACTTGGTACACATATTGCATACTAGACTTGCTACCAGCCCCTAAGTTTTTATGAAGAATTTCTCGGCTGCATTTTACCACTAGCTTATCTCCCCCTGGTTTAGAATAAGACATCCGAGTGATTAAAATTTTCAGATTTAGAATTGTTTTCTTAATTATCAAATATTCTAGAGACGGTGGCCAATCTAATTGCATACAGGCATCATGGTGGAGTTATGCCCCTTCTTTTGTCAAATAATGGCATTGTGTAGCAAAAGCAAGAACTATTTATTTTAATCAGTTATTTTCACATTTTTTACTGTAATGCTAGAAGCAATAATGTTCAACATAAATAACGGGGTTTTTTTTTCTGTCGAATTTAAACTTTCTGCATTTTAGCATATCACACCTAACATAGCAACACTGTTCATCATTTTTGCCGTCAATTTTTGCTTGTTTACGCGATATAACTCCAGTCAAAACACTTTTTTCCACTAAAAGCGCTGAGCAGGCGACACACCACTCTTTGTGAAATTTGGTCTTGATGCCGTCATCCATTTATATACTACCAGTCATACTCCTCAATGGCGTTACAATTTTACAAGTATCTGAAGTTTGATCAGTCTGTGGACAAGTCTCCAAAACGTTCGAGGTTTTGTATCGCTGTAGTTATCTATTTCTTTGGGTATTAACTCTATCCCGCTGTTTCCGTTAAGTTATGAGGAGTGTGATTAATTTCATAGTTCTGGGGAGATCTGTTTCTTTTCCTAATTTCTCGAGTAAGAATTGAACCGGGGTTTAAAAAAATGTTTATTTATTTTACAACAATTACGAAACAAGTTATTTCAACTTATATTAATCACTCTTGTTGGCCCAGATGTTAGCGCGCGGGGGTCTTATTGTGGGAAGAAACCAGAGTACCCGAGGAAAACCCACGTCCGATCGGGGAATCGAAACCCGGCCACCTTGGTGAAAGGCAAGTGCGCTATCCACTGCACCACCCGACCACCCAAACCAGGCTTTGTCATTGGGTCTAACAGGAACTATTTTTGATGGAATGCAGTTTTTGGCTATTTCTAAAATATCAGGGGGTATAAGTGTCACACATATTGTCCGGGGTAGGGGTTCTTGAAAAAAGTTCGTCCCGGTTAGTTTCTTCTAATGAGCGGTTAAAACGTTCGTGGTCATCGTCTTTGTAGCGTGGTATTTCTTTCTTAGTTATAGCTGCTAATGATATTTGTCCCTATTTTCAAATCTACATAATTTATGTCGCTTGATAGTCTGAAATATCGTAAAAGTGCACGTGTCCCATACAATAATTGGGTCAAGGAATGAGCAGCACGTGCGTCCAATTCTAGTCGGTCCGTCAGTTACATTCGAGAGGAGGTATGAATTTATAATATCAAAAAGTGCGTAGTTCTTAACTTTTGCCGGAAGGTATACATTGACATCACCAATTATTACAATATACGGTCTCATTCAAAAAGATCCAGAAATTGTGTGAACATTTTGGAGGTCTATAGACAGTGCATGAAAGATATTTATTGTTTGGAGACTGGATCGTCACCTGACTGGAATTCTAAGTCTGTTCTACGACGTGTGCACTGGGGGCAAGAAGTGTCCCACCCGGAGTTCCAAGGTTTTTACGAAACGAGTTAGAACTATCCAGGTGTATGTCATCATCGGCTTTGGCTAAATCAAGGTGAGTCTCAGTATTACACGTTCCAGATATGAAAGCTTATTTCTAAGGCTACACATATTTCAATGATTTGCTGTGGACATCAGAGCCTGGATTGGGTGGAGATCATTAATAGACAGAAGAAATAGTTGTCGAATAAAAAATGAAAGAGTTCGATTCGATTCGACAGCGTATAAAAGTTGTGAAACAGCAAAAGTCAAACTAAACCTACACCCTTCAAATAGTTTACGTAGATTTGAATAAAAGGCAACGTTGTTTTTTATTCTTTTTTTTTTTACTAAATAGCACGGTGTGTTCCTCTGATCAGATTCTGTACACAAGATTTTTCATTGTTTATTCAGACACACATATGTGTATTACAAGAAGTCATATAAATAGCATTTTTTCACATTTTACTGCAAAGGTAGAACCAGCCATACTTATATTAGTTGTTCTGCAAAATATGCAGTTTATTGTTCAAATATGCAGATCAAAACCAAATTTCCTATAAATCTTTATTGGTACCTGCAAGCACTTGTTGTGTAAAGAAATAATGTAGCACCCCTGAGAGCGGGGCATAAACCGAGGAATTTTGGGTGTTGATGTGTTTGAAAACCTACTCTTCCTAAACTGTTAATCATATTTCAACCAAATTATTATTTGGCATCCTTGGAACCAGGGAATCATTTGTCATGATTGCTCAATATCCAGGTGAGCGACACAGGCGTTCTAAAAATCTCGTTATTTGTTAAGGTTCAACATAAATCGCCATGTTATTAAAAAATAGTTAAGTAACTGAAATGTTAAACTGTACAACAAATTCTACATCAAAAGCTGAGGGCTTTTCAGATTCAATTTCTTAGGAAATTCATTTGGCTTTCCTTACGCTACCTTTGTCTCGCAGTTGCGTCTCGTCCACTTCTTTTTGGTGTCAATGGCTGCTCTGTTGGTTGGAGGTAGCCGTCGGGAGGGCCTTAGTTCACGGCTCGGCACGCTTCATGTGATCATGAGCACGTAGCGTATTGGGGGTATTTCCTTCTGTACTCTAAAACACCACTGAAACGTTCCGGTATCCTTCATCAATACAGTGTAGGTACGGAATATGCCGAGGTATGACGAATGCACCAGTAAGTGTCGAGGAGGAGATCGAGTTTTTGGATTCAGACATGCCGCCAATCTTCAGTACTACAATGGACACTCCTCACTGCCCCTTACTTGGGACGATTCCCTCCTCCCTTAGGCTAAACTGGTTTCACGTACTGTGTTGGAAGCACCAGAGTCTTTTGACAGTCAGGCCTTCACTTGGACTAGAACGTTGATGGGAGCGGATCTATCAGAAAAAAAACATGTTAGTTTTACATATGAAAGTTAAAAGTCAATCGCGTGATAAAATTGGTATAACTTCTGGCCTCTAAGACTTTCAGTCAAGAGTAAGACAACTAAACTTAAGTATTCCAGTAATAGAGGGTCTTATTTTTAGATCCAAAGCAAATTGGTATGACTATGAGGAAAGAAATACAAAATACTTCTGCAATTTAGAGAAAAGGAATACCATAAATAAAACAATCACTGAATTGATATCTGATGATGGTAGCATATTAGATCACCAGGAGAAGAGTTTACATGAATAAGCATCCTTTTATAAAAAATTATATTCATCTAATGTGCAAGATTCAGATAGACTTAATAATTCTAATTTTTTTCAGCATAACATTAAATTAAATGAAGAGCAAAAAAAAGGGATGTGAAGGGTTACTTAGATTAGAAGAATTATCTTTGGCTCCTTAAGAACATGAAGAATGGAAAACTCCAGGGTCTGGTGGATTTAGTGTAGAACTTTATTAATTCTTATGGAAAGACATAGGCAAATTAGCGTGTAGGTCAATAAATTATGCATATTCTGTAGGAAACCTGTCTGACTTCCAACCTTAGGAAATAATAACATGCTTACCTAAAGAAAAAAAAGATAGATGACATATAAAAAATGACGTCCCATATCATTGTTAAATGTTGATTATAAAACTGCTTCAGCTGCTATAGCCAACAGATTAAAGGGGGTTTTATCGTCAGTTATACGTGAAACACAGACAGGATTCATCAAGGGTAGATTCCTAGGGGATAACACAAGGCAATTATATGACATTCTGCAGTTTTTAGAGGAAAATAACAAATCAGGTTTATTGTACCTTCTCGACTTTGAAAAGGCGTTTGACTCATTGGAGTGGGATGTTTTAGACAAAGCATTAGAAAGTTTCAATTTTGGTTCATCAGTCCGCATATGGTTAAACCTTTTCTACTTTGACTCTAAAAGCTGTGTTATTAACAATGGTAACCTGTCGAATTTATTCAAACTGGAACGAGGCTGTCGTCAAGGCGACCCGTATCTCCGTACATCTTGTATCTATGATCATTGCCGGGGTGGCATTTTTACCGAAAATCCTTATAAATCCCCAAAACGTGTAAAATTACTTTCAACACCTTAGTTAAGGTCCAAATATAGCTGTAACAAATTCTCAGGTCCCTGTGTGTGTCAGTGGTTGTGATAGGCAGTTGAAGGTAAGGTGACGGTACCCAAATCGGATCAGTACCCAAATCGGATCACTTTTGGCAAAAATACTTATATATCAACAAATGTGGTACAAAATTAGTTATAACAATGATGTGATTTTAAAATAGATAGCAATGCACCAGTTTATGTCTACAGATGATTAGTTTTTCAGTTCAAATGGCACAAGAAAACGTTATTCAAACTCAGATGTCAGTGTTTTGATAACGTTTTTTAAAAATGGCGCGTGCGACGAGTGTGCATATTGTTTTGGAGTATAGAAATAAATTCACACTTTAAAAATACTTTTTATCATATAAATTCTAAAGATCATCATAAAAGGTTAATATGCTGACCAAAAAAATATTCATTTGAAGCGTAAGATCCAGCAAAATCCAAGGCTTGATCCGATTTGAGTCCCGACATTCGCAAAATCCGGAGACGCTGATAAGTAACTTCAGAGTGTTCTATAAATATCTCAAGTGAGCCCCGGGTGCTAATTTCGTTTGTGGGAACACCCATCGATATTCTATTTTTGATACAACCATAAATGAATATAATTCCTCCTCAGATTTTGAGCATTTGTGTCTTATAGATATTTTCTACTTTTAACAATATTGTGTACGATCATTTTGATTAACTTGATCTCCTCTTGTTCATACACTAGCTCATAGTGGAATCTGCACATTCAGTGAGTGATAACCTTTCCTGTTCAGGAAGTCGGCTGCTATACATCCTAAGACATTGGGGGTCCTGAAAATGAGACTCCTTCATGCCCAGGGGTGTAAGATAGGGTAATTACACCCGAAGATTTTTCAAATTTGGTAAAGCCCGAGGCTTTTGCCAAATTTTAAATTCCCAATGGTGGGATTTCCACTATCCTACATCCCTGGGCATGAAAGAGTATTTCTCTCTCATTCCAAATACCAGAATGAATTCAGAAACCATGAACCAGTACAATAGTTAGTGGTGGTATGTGTATATTTCGCGTGTGTATATAGTGAAGTGATTAACGACATGTGCATACGTGTTTCATGTGCTATATGTAAACAATGAAATGAATTATTGTATGTGAATACATTATAGTGAGTTAGGATCATCAGAATTTGTGCATGGTTATATCATTATAAAACATGACCCAAGGGAGATAACTCTGTCACTCTTGTAGTAATACATGCAATATAATCTGTAATATAATAACAAAATAACCTATAATAAACTGGCTATACGTCTCGTACCTCCATATCAAATCCTATTTTACAGGTCCAATGGAACTTAAAATATACAGAGGTATCGCGTGAGTTTTAACGCGTTACTTTTACATTTGAAAAAAGTAACGCGTTATAAGTGACTTTTAACGCGTTAAATGTACTTCTAACGCGTTACTTTTTTAACCCGTTACAGCAAAATTAACGTATCCTTTTCCGAAATGACATAAAGCAGAAATATGTACGCTTAAATTTATTTTCGTTTTTTTAATGCTTTCGTTAGGTTACTACAAACACCTTTGAATACAATAATACTTCACTACAAAGTATCTTGTTCGGCCGCCATATTCGCAATAAAATTCCGTCAAAGTCTGCAAAACTTTTGGCGATTGCATTAAAAGCATTAACTGGTCGGGTGGTGCAGTGGATAGCGCACTTGCCTTTCACCAAGGCGGCCGGGGTTCGATTCCCCGATCGGACATGAAAAGGTATGGGGTCACCTGCCCGACCACGTGGGTTTTCTCCGGGCACTCTGATTTCCTCCCACAAAAAGACCTCCCGCGCGCTAACATCCGGGCCAACAAGAGTGATTAATATAAGTTGAATAACTTGTTTCATAATTGTTGTAAATAAATAAAGTTTATATTTATTTTATTTTATATTTATCAACTACATGTATGAAACGATTTCTCTGATTGGCCAGTGCAGTTAACATTGTAACGCGTTACATGTAACTTTTGACGCGTTAGAAGTGAGTTTTAACGCCTACAAATTTTTTCACGCGTTACTTTTACATTTGAAAAAAATAACGCGTTAAATGTACTTCTTACGCGTTAAAAGTCACTTCTAACGCGTAACTTTTTTAACGCGTTACTGTATATCGTTTTTGGCCCAAACCGCCACCCATATTAGCAGTGCTGTGCAAATTCTTTTGTAGACCAGAGACACAGTATGTCTCTGTGTAGCATTGGAATTTAACTAAATCTGAACTACTGTTGAATCAGAAGTGAAGTTACATAAAACCCCTAATTTATTAATTGTTAACTTACAATCGGTGACGCTAAGTACGCTGGTTACCCTTCTTCTGCCGATGTATAGGAAATATAGACAAAACCTGATTACGATATTCTTACTCATTTAAACTGAGATGAGGCAAAATTGGACAGAGAGAGGTTTAAAAATATTTGTTCTGTAACACCGACGAAGAAGTGTAGACTGAAAACCATTCAACCAACCAACCAACCAACCAATCTGCTTCTAGCCCACCTTCCAGCCTATGTGTTTAACAGCATTAGTACTTATGTTCAAGTTTATTAATAACCTTAAGTTATACAACTTATTGGTATAGTAAATGACACACATAAAAATACATATAATGCAAATACATCTTGAATACATCAACATATACACAATTTAACAATAATCAATTTAGGTATAAACGGTCATTGTTACTTTACATTATTACATTACTGTATGACGATGGAAAACAAAGATCATCATCATCATCATCATCATCATCATAAAAATATAAAGAAATGTACTTAAGAAATGTACTAACTGTAAATTTATTCTGTAATTAGTAATCATATACTTCTACGTTTGTTTGCTTCAATAATGTATTTGCCCAACAAATTCAACTCTTTTAAATTATGGGTATTCAATAATTCTATAACCTTAAAAACAAATGGCTTATACCAGTAGTATTTCTTAATATATTTCCTCCTAAGATTTGAATGTCTGTAATAGATAAAAAGAAAATGAAATTCATCCTCTACCTCTAAAATGTCACAGATTTTACAAGTTCTGTTTTTGTTAATACCCGGCCTCATCTGCCCCGGCTGGCGACGCAATATATAAAAATCTCTCGTCGTCAGAAAGCTACGTTATCGCAGCTAGTGTTTCATTCATTCTTTATTACCTTAAACCTTGCGGTTTATCATTTGTATATGTGTTGCTTCCATCAAATACAATCATGTATAATTAACAAACGGAAAGGATACACACATAATTAGTTTAAGAAATCACAAACTTCAATGTTCTGTTTTAGTAATTAACCTGAAATGTCGTGACAGTTCTAAATTGATAAAGTTTTGATTAAACATTTTCGCACCTGCGAACATTAAGATTATGGATTTCTCAGACCTAAATAAAGGCTGTCAGACGGGGATACAGGGCTTCAAAAAGAAGCCAATTGTGATAATTCTAGCTTTCCCGCGTTGTCACGTGAACAATGTATCCATTGAATAATGATCTGGGCCCAGTTGTTCAAAAGACGATTAGCTTAATCAGTGATTAGCGCAAGTTTTATTTTTTGTGTAACTTTAAAACACAACCATTGAATCATTGACAACTTTACAGATATCGTATATTTAGTATTTAGAGTGAATTTAACTCTAACCCTAACGACGTTGTGGGTGCCAAGGTGTTTATTTAAAAAAAAAAAATCTGACGTTTACTTTTAAAAATGAACTCCTCCTGAGAAGTCACCATTTTTTTTATAGGCTATGACTTGAAGCATTCTTGGAACCAGAAATAAAATGATTTATAAAACAAGAATGCTGCCCCTTGTCACCCCAGTCATCCTTTAATTAAATGGGTAATATAAACATCATAGGTTTTTTTTTTTATAATTAAATATCCAAGTGAGACATCTGGGCGTCTCGTTTTACATGCAGTGTATTTTCAACCATACAGGTTTATTCATGATATTGCTTCGTAAATTATTATGATTATCTAGTTGCTTAAATCCGCTTGGTTATATTGAGTCAATGCAATTGTGGAAAACTAGATTGATTTAATCAGAACATAAATAGCGAACAATACTGTTAATATCAACCCAGTGCAAGAACCGAATCACAGAATTATTTAGTGTCTGTATTTTAGTGCAAATGATTCCATGGAGAGATAATAAACTCAAAACAAACATTAAATGTAAAATAAGTCTGATTTTTTCAACAAGTTCCTTCCGAAAATCCTGATTTTTTCCCCTCTTTCTTTTGTTTGTTTTGTTTTTTTTTGCTATTTTTCTTTATTATTATCATTTTTATATTTTTTTTATTTGAAGTCCACAATTTGGTAAAATTCTATGTATATTCCATTATTTACTTGTCTGCATTTGCAATAAAAAGCATTATTTCGATGAAAATTATGACGTGAAGTTAACGTCTGAATGGATACGGACTTGTGCAAGTCTAACTTGAGGGAAAAACGCCGAGGAGTTCCGATTTTTAATCGGCCATATTGGTTACTTCTCGAATATTCAACGTGATTCATGTGGGAACCTGCTGTAGAAATCCATTAACATCGTCGCTTCTACAGCAAAAGGAAACTTTTAAAATCATCCATCATGCCAGCGGCACCTAAGCAGAGGCAGCAAAGGAAATCAGAGTACAAAGATAAAGAAAAACCGACACAAATCCGCTTCAGCAACATCACTGCCGCAAAGGGTTGGTTGACAGACGATGCATTTGTTTACATTGTTGTGAACGTAACAACAGGCTTATTTGTCATTTTCTACAATGAAATATTGATTTATTTAAAGGTTTTATTTCATAAATATGCTGAAATATTCTTTCTATATCGTTGTTTTGCTCAGAAAAATATATCGAGGGCAAATAGAATATTCAAAAATGGGCTCAACTCACGGACTAGTTCAGTCCTGACCAGACTTTGTCATTCCACATGTCACTGACTATTTCAGTATCTAATATTGATTTTGACTGGCTTTAATCTATACTAAAACCGCCTTATTAAATTCAAAATATGTAGAGCATGGTATAAAATGGTTAATTCAAATATAAAACGCCTTTTGCTTTTAGCTGTTGCTGATGCCGTCCGCACAAGTCTTGGCCCAAGGGGCATGGACAAGATGGTAGGTTCAAGTTGGTGACACTTCTGTTTTGAAACAAGTGTTTGATCATGTATAGTATGTACTCCTAGTGATATTCTCCCCTACAAGACATTCACCTTGTTCCTGAAGCTATACCCTACGACACCAGCACTAAGACTTTTGACAGAATAAGAAGATAGAGGTTTGAGGCCGGAGTGCACAGTATAGCAGTAAAGCAAGAAAATCTCTTTAATACAGTTTGGTACAGCTTAGTTTAGAGGTGCTAACAAAAGTAAAATCTGTCCTGAAATAACCTCCACTATACATATAAAACAGGAGATAAAAAAAAATGCACTGCCTGACTGGAGTTCAAACCCCAGACCCTCCAAAATCTAGATGGATGCTCTACCTGTGTAGTTTAGGGTTGTAATGAAATAAGTGTGGCAAGATTATCAAAGATACCTACAATACCTCAATTTTGTACTCTCTCTTGTTGGAACTTTTCAAAGAAAAAATAATTTTAGTTTAGCACTCAACAAACAAAAATGGCAGATGGAGAAATGACAAGAAATATGTTAAGGTGTCTGCACATTTCAAGTCGCCTATCTCACAATGATTTACTTTTAAATCTGCTAAATCCGAAAATAATGTATTTCAGATGGGCACATTGTACTTATATTACAATAAATGTTGGAGAAAATTGAAGTATGCGTGAAATACCACTACCGTGCACACGTATATGAATCATCATGACTTTGATCTATACAGTACCAGTTTGAAAAAAAATTCTCATTGCTCATCTATAAAATTAAAAAGGATATGTCAAAACAAGCCAGTCTTACTTCTATGTAGGGGAATAAAGATGAAATATGACCGTTTCCATTCAAAACCATTTACAACCGCTGTTGGTAAATATATTGACATTGATATTCATCCATTTTCAATTATTGAAAATTATGATTTTAAGCTAGAGGTGAAATTTCACGTCAATTAAATGATGTCTACATTGTATTTTTTGGTATTGAATGCTATTTATATTGTACCTATTATACTTGCCTGATAAAAGGTTTCAAATAGCTGCTGAATACACCTTATATATCTTCCAGATATCATGATATGTATCATATTGTGACCCAAGTATTGAGATATGTATCGTATCACAGCATCACACGCTTCCTTCCTTTTTCCAAGTCTTTGCCCCTGAAGTCAGAACCATTTACAGCCCAGGTTTGGGTATCCCCTTGTCAAGCGTACACCCAATATTTGCAAAAAGAATTGGTCACAGGCAGCTCTGTAACAGATGGAAAAATGCACTGCAAAGACTGGGGTTCAACCCTAGACCCACCAAACCCTTAGGACGGACACTCTGCTAATTGAGCTACGTGGTCCCGACAGTGGACCTAATTCAGTTCCACTACACATAATAAGATTAACATGAATTTATTATTACCTTATGTGCAATCACATTTAATCACAAATTAAGTTCAATTTTGTGCCGTCCTTAAATGACCATAGTTGTTGATAGGACATTAAACAATACCAAACCAAATATTTTGTCTGTACTGGTTTCCACTTTCCACTTTTTCAAAATCAAAATCACCATGTTGGAGTTTATGCAAATATGATGTAATAAATTTGGCTTTAATCACAAGCAAAAAAATAGTGGTTGCTTCCCTCATCCGGACAATTAACTTATTTACACTGAAATGTAATATTCAATATATGTTTATAGAAATGCAGAATGCATGAGCATTAAAGTGGGAATTAAAAATTATAAATTTATAGTGTACCTTCTTTTCATTCAAGATATGAATCTTTCCGTAGCAGTGATTGATTTCTTTACTTTCCTTTCATATCTTCTGAAAAGGTTAAAGAAAGCCCTATTTTTACATTTCACACCACATATAATAAAACTATTTCTGTTAATATTTTGTAAATACATTTCTTGTTTTGTATTCAGATCCAGGCCTCAAATGGGGATGTAACCATTACCAATGATGGAG
>JAULCA010039664.1:3832-14257 GCA_032360845.1 Crassadoma gigantea
CTGTATCTGTTCGTCTCTGTCTCTCTCTGTATCTATTCGTCTCTGTCTCTGTATCTGTTCATCTCTGTCCCTCTCTGTATTTGTTCGTCTCTGTCTCTCTCTGTATCTATTCGTCTCTGTCTCTGTATCTGTTCATCTCTGTCCCTCTCTGTATCTGTTCGTCTCTTTCTCTCGCTGTATCTGTTCGTCTCTGTCCCTGTATCTGTTCGTCTCTGACTCTCTCTGTATCTGTTCGTCTCTGTCCCTGTATCTGTTCGTCTCTGTCCCTCTCTGTATTTGTTCGGCTCTGTCTCTCTCTGTTTCTGTTTCCACTCGTTGTATCTCCCTAATACCACTGGAATACTTCAAGCCAGATGAGGTAGTATGCTTCCTTGTCAGTGTTATAACAGGTCAGTGGGACGGCCCTTGATTGGCGTTAGCATTTCGTCATCACGTTATGTTAAAATTGATATTCTTATATGTAATAAAAAACGATAATTGCTTTTTGAATCCTGAAGATTATAATTAATCAGTAATTAATCCTACATTTGTACACACGTCTTTGACTCAACACTGACCATTATAAGTAAAGAGAACATTTCTTTGTCCTAAACTGTAGCTTTATTATAAAACCTAAGCAAGGGGTCCAACCTAGCTCCAAGTATACTCCTGTTTGCAATGGAGGAAAAGTCTGATATATATATATCTATCTGAGGAAAAGATGGCAGTAACTTTTGATTACCATCATTTTAACTGGGGTTTCTGGTTTACTCTTTTTGGTGACAGTTTGGAGAATACATTATTATGATTCTCCTATTTTGTTTGTTAATTCAACCTTCGTTCTTTTATTGAGTTTTTTAGGCATCTTTAGTTAGCTCATCGTCAGAATAATGTGACAAAATGATATTTGAGCGAGACGCCACCTTCAAGTGGCCCTTATATCCCTTTATTATCTACAAATCCCATGAAATATTGACTGGTAAAACTTTCTGTTAGTTATTATCATTTGTTTACACCACTGACAATCGCAGAACCTGGATGAAGACTGTAACTCCCTCAGCCTATATCTCATTCAACAACACCCATTGAACACGTTGTTGTTTTGATTCTTAACCATGGACTGCCTAACTAGCAGTCGTGGTCGTCTGAAGGTGTAGTTGGAAGTTCAAGTTCATTGTGTCGGCTTATAGAAAAGTGAGGTACGGACCAGGATGCTTTGATGTGAATTCCTCCGACCGACTATGTATAAGGTGCAAGTTTTACATCACCAACAATTGGTATCACTCTTTGTTTCAAGAAAGTATGTCAAACTTCTCAAAGAACTATGTAACAGACAAATATTTGAATATATTTTGCATTAGTTTATTTACACGAACCACAGGTTGCGTTAATCCTGACAAAATTGATAAATTGAATGACGATACTTATGAACAAAGGAGGTTTGTACAAATGATTTATGATTTGATTCATCACTTTGTCAGTGGTAATTGCCAGAATGGCGACCGGAATCCGGACATAAGTTTATAAAACTTGTCCATTTTAACCGAGTTTCGGTTTTCAGCCCTCTGTCGAGTAGAAACACGTAAGATCGGCAGCAAACAGCGCTCTTCCCCTGACCTCTTCATTAGTGGGTCCTTTCTATGGTCATGACTTCCAAGAAAATTAACTTCTTACACCTTTATAACTATCATGTAGCAAATTGTTGACAAGAGTATTCATGAAAGATACAGTAGAATGATTGTCCTAAGGAACAGAGGTAAACCAGGAACAGGATACATAATTAGGCTGCCGTAGCAGATTTTAATGCGTTTCGGGAATAATTAATTAATCAATTTAATACAAAGGTGTAATTAGCCATTTTTTATAGAAAGAACATTTTTGCGCTTTAACAAAGTTGTCAAATATTAATTACATCTTTTGAAGATTATCATATCGAACAGTACATATTATTCTTATTTAGAAAAATGCAGCTGCGCATGATTTCCATGTCTTAGTCGTAACCACAGTATTAAGCTTGCGTGTTACAGTTTGTATCGCCTGCTGTTGACACTGTAACCTTGTATTAGCTAAGTCCGAATTTTAATTGATAATTATCATACTTATTGCCGTTGGAACTGGTACGTGATAATTTCTCACTTCAATAAGGAGAGGATCTCCTACCACATTCAAAATGGCGTCTTCAATATTTCCCCGCGAAACTAAGCAAGGTTTAGCCTTGCACAGTCAACCTTGGCCCATATCCTGAAACTTTAATCATAAACAAAAATTAGTGATTGACCGAAGAGAACTACATGTTCACAAATAATATGAATTAGGAACTTTTTATTTCTGTTAAGTAAATAAATTCGTATATGCACAAATTTAAAATAAAAGTTTTGTATTATTATGGACATTTTTATAAATGAATATTATAATGAATGTACACAAAATGGGAAAAAAAATATTTTAACACATCATAAATTGACAAAAAACGAGAGACAACGTAGCATCCGTTAGTTAAAGATCATCATTAATAAATTAATTTGTCAGTGTTAGATACTTACGTAATTTTGATAAGCCAAAATGTTTCCTTCGCCTCCTGAAAAGTATAGAAATTAAAATAAATATAAGAATTTTAAAAAAGCATTTCAAAATTTGGATAACTATGGTTTAATAAAACCACTTCAACTACTCACAATTTCAAGTTCCTGATCATTTTCCATAATATTTCAACTGACAGCACAGATGTACGGTATTTTTTATGATGATGCTAGACATGTAAAGCCTTCTTTCCCTGTATCTATATAGATAGATTATAAGAACACTTAGCAATAGAAAAATCTTCATTTATTTGTTTTAATTTCTGCTATGCAAAACCAAAATGTAAGTTCCTGTTATACTAAATTCCTGGACATTTCGGGATCGTACGTAATGATAAAGCTTGATATACCACTACGTAAAATCTTGTAAACTGTTACCCCAATGAAATAGAAATACTTTTATTTAGAATGAATTACTTGCTTTATAAGTGGCCATTAGAGTCCGTATTTCAAACAACGAAAAATATGTTTCTCATTCAAAGAAGAATTCCAGATTTTCCTTTTGTAAAAAGAACGTATTGATATCACGGGCAAATATGGTCATTATCCTACACGGCCATCATAAATTTTATTTCAACTGGTTGAAGAGCAAAACAAAATCAAACGTTGAAATTTCTTTTTTGTCTATCAATTAATTCCTCCGTTGGGTTTGGAGGTGTCGTATAACCAATTAAGACTATACAGCATTAAGGTCAATTCTTGATCTAAACACTGAAGGATCCATGGCATGCTTACTGATTCTTTATCTAACTTGCTAAATGCTGGAAGGTTGATACTTGATCTCATTTACAAGTTTTACAGCATATAGGTCAATATCTTATATAGTCAGTAAAGACTATTTAAAATGCTAACCAATACTTTATCTACCTATTGAAGACAGTATACATACAGGTCAATATCCGATCTCAGCAATAAAGACTTCATAGCATGCTGACCTAAACCTTATTTACCTATTGAGTCTATGCAACATACAGGTCAATATCTGACAGTGAACCTTGTTGATGTTTTACCTTTTGGATTTTGGTTTCTTTGCCTTAGCCTTAGGTTTAGGTCGTGGCTTTGGCTTTGGCTTAGCAGACGGAACAGATTTGAATAATGTTGTGACTGATGCTGTGGGTTGTCTGGGTGGCATTGATTGTGGCGCCATTGGTGCCCATCGGGAGAGATGTGAAGCAGGCTTGGTGGCTGGTGGGGCGTAAGTGGTAGGTCTGTACGTCAGTTGCGTAACAACTGTAGTCGGTACCTGCTGCGTGACCACTGGCTGGTTCCAAAAATTTACAGCTTTCGTTACTGGGGGCACAGTTGTTGGAGGTGGTCTTTCGAAAGCGTGTGCGTGCATTTGCTGATGACCTGCTTGCAAAACTGAAGCTGTACTCTTGACTCTGCCGCGGAAGCCTGGAGCTTTGACGACTTTGGTTGGCGTCTGCATGAACTCTTGTCGAGGCACTGCAGGTGCTTCAGGCTGTTGGAACGGATTTTGTGCTCCAAACGGGTTGAAAGGGGAGTGCTGTGTCTGCATTGGCAAGCTACCAGCTTGTTGTCCAGCTGTTCCTGGCGATTGTGCACCACCAGGAATAGGATCAACCCAACCACCTGGAGCCCAAGGATTTGCCTGGGCTTGACCATTTGGAACGACTTCTGGACCTTTGTTTGGAATGATGCTATTAGTATTAGCATTTGCGCCGTAATTGACCTTAGGTTGTGACGGGTTAACACCCAAGGCCTGATCCAAAACCGATCCATGTGCAGACGGAGGAACATTAACTCCACTTCTGGAGCCAAATTGCTGCCCGGGGTTAGCAGCATGCGCGTCGACGAAGGGCTGTTGATGTGGCTGATTGTGTTGGGTCTGAATCTGCTGCGGTTGAATTTGAAAAGTTTCCAGTGGATTAGAATGAGTTTGCTGGTGATGTTGTTGCTGCTGGGGTTGTTGTTGCTGATTTTGAAATTGTTGTTGCTGATGTGGTTGTTGCTGCTGATGTTGTTGTTGCTGCTGAGGTTGTTGCTGATGTGATTGTTGCTGCTGAGGTTGTTGCTGATGTGGTTGTTGCTGCTGAGGTTGTTGTTGGTGAGGTTGTTGTTGCTGTGGTTGAAATTGTTGCTGCTGAGGTTGCTGCTGATGTGGTTGTTGCTGCTGAGGTTGTTGTTGGTGAGGTTGTTGCTGCTGTGGTGGAAACTGTTGTTGCTGCTGTGGTTGAAATTGTTGTTGCTGGTGTGGTTGTTGCTGCTGAGGTTGTTGCTGCTTAGGTTGTTGCTGGTGAGGTTGTTGCTGCTGTGGTGGAAATTGTTGTTGATGATGTGGTTGTTGCTGCTGATGTTGTTGTTGTTGTTGTTGCTGTTGCCACTGTTGTTGTTGTTGCTGTTGTTGATGATGTGGTGGTGGAGTTGGTGGTGGTGTTGGTGGTGGTTGTTGTTGTTGTTGCTGTTGTTGCTGCTGCTGCTGCTGCTGCTGCTGTTGTTGTTGTTGTTGTTGTTGTTGTTGTTGTTGTTGTTGAAATTGATGTTGCTGATGTGATGGTGGTTGTTGTTGCTGCTGCTGCTGAAATTGTTGTTGCTGAAGTTGCTGTTGTTCAAATTGTTGTTGTTGCTGCTGCTGCTGCTGCTGAAATTGTTGTTGTTGAAGTTGTTGCTGAAGTTGCTGTTGTTCAATTTGTTGTTGCTGAAGTTGCTGTTGTTCAATTTGTTGTTGCTGAAGTTGCTGTTGTTCAAGTTGTTGTTGCTGAAGTTGCTGTTGTTCAATTTGTTGTTGCTGAAGTCGCTGTTGTTCAAGTTGTTGTTGCTGAAGTTGTTGTTGTTGTTGAAGTTCTTGTTGCTGAAGCTGTTGTTGTTGGAATTGTTGTTGTTGATGATTCTGTGGTTGCTGTGATTGGTGCAGCTGATTGTGTGATTGTTGGAATTGTTGCTGTGGTTCAAAAGGATTATGTGCAGGATTAAATATATGGTGTTGCTGTTGTTCTTTGAAAGTGTGTTGTTGAGATTGTGAACTGAATGGGTTTTGGCGTTGCTGTTCTTGCTGTAACCGTAATTGTTCTTGTTGTTGACGTTCTTGCTGTAATCGTAATTGTTCTTGTTGTTGCTGTTCCTGCTCCAATCTCAATTGCTCTTGACGTTGCTGCTCCTGCTGCGATCTTAATTCTTGCTGACGTTGCTGTTCCTGTTCCACTCTTAATTGTTCTTGGCGTTGCTGTTCTAGCTGTTTTCTCTCTTGTTCCTTTTGTTTCTGAATTTGTTGTTGTTCCTGTCGTAAACGAAGTTGTTCTTTTAATTTAGAAGCAGGATCCGACCAAGTACCAATCCTCTTCGGAGAAAAGGATAACGATGATTTCGTTTTATGAGCAGAAAATGATTTTGCAGAAAATCGACTTCCTCCTGAAATTTTGAAACTAGTAGCAGTTTTACTATTTCCAACGGAAAACGTTGGTTTTTTCCGTAAGACTTTGATAGTAGTTGTAGGTGTAGCCATTGTTGTTATTTGCTCGAATGTTGCAGTGATAGGCGAGTTCTGAGCTGTTTTAGGTTCAAATCCATGTTGTTGTTGTTGTTGCACCTGGTTAGGTTGTGCAACGTTGAATTCAGCATTTTTAGACACTTGTTGTTGTGGGGGGTTGTTCATAGAGCTCGGCAATGTCACGTGATTCGGAACGGGTGTTGCGTCTGGATTTCCGCCATTCACCGGTGTAAATACAGTGATATCTTGAGGCACTGTAATAGTTTCTGGTGAATTCTTGCCGTGAAGATTGCTGAGCGATACTGAGCCTGCATTTACACCACGATCAATTTTATTCATTGAGTTTACTGACTTAACGTCCTGGTTATAACGCGAGCGTGGAGGGTCGTGCTTCCGGTGTGCTGATCTCTGTGGTGGTACTTCGTGGTATTGAAAACCTCTTGCTTGTTGAGGATGTTGTTGTCTGGGCCGAACGTAGGAACCCGCGGGTTGTGCTACGTGGGGACTTTCTGGAGAAGACACAAATTGGGATTGACCATTTTGGTGCTGACTATATGTTTGTGGATTCGGAGCTAGTGTTACTGAATTTCTCAGTCTACCGCCAAGCTTTTCCAATTTCGCATTGAGTTCACTAATTTTTTGTTCCATGCCTGGTTTTGCTGTGTCTTTCTTATATTGCGTTATAGCTGTTTCAAGTAGATCCCACAGTTGCTGATGTCTTGATTGGAATGCACCACTCTTTAATTGAGCAACAAACCACCCAACGGCGTCTTCTATTGTCGAGTTGTTAGGCAAACCTGATGGTGTTGGTGACGGTTGTGGAGCGGTCTGAGTTGCTGCAGGTGTCCGCGCTTGTGCTTCCCATTTGTTTGCTGTCATTTGTGGTTGGGAAACAGTTGGTACTTGTGCATTATTCTTCCACTTCTGGTCGTATTTCCAGGCTGATTGTCCTTCTCTAGACACGCTGCTTGCGGGTGCGTTGCCCTGGTTCTTGGTTGCTTGGTTCGATGCGATTGGTTGCCACTCTTTTGTAGACGGGGTCTTTTGTGTGAGTGCTGGTGCCGGTTGTCTAAACCGAGATTGCCATCCCCTTGACCTAGGTGCATTCCATGTCTGCTGCTGAACCGATCCTGATACCTGAGAACCCCCTGATTGCCAAGATGATTGTGAAGCACCTGGTCGCCATTTGTTTCCATTTGACTGCTGAGTTTTTGTCAGATCAGCCACTCCAGATTGCCACAAACGCTGAGGTGCCTCCTGTATAGCTGGCTCGGAAACGCGGGATTGCCATGCACGTGTTGTTATGTGTGGGCTTTGTGCAGTTGTAGGCGGCCCAACTGTTGGTTCATGTATCGGATTGCTTTGTGATGCTGGCCCTGCAGGTGCTACTGGTTCATTCTGCCGAGCAGACCACATCGGGGCTTGCTGTTGAGGTGTTTCGCCTGGAACTCCATTCGCAGGGGCGGCTGCAGTAATTGGCCATGTCTGGTGGGCATTGACTGGACTCGCTGTTGTGGGGTATTTAATGTGTTGCCTCTCTACTCGTATAGTAGCTGCCGTAGGGAATCTAGTATCTTTAACCAAAGATGGGTCAGGCGTTACCGGCGACAAAGTTGTTGCGGGTGTTGTTGGATTGGCACGGGCTGCTGTCGTCGGTTTAGTTTCTGCTCCTCCAATCTTTGACACTTGTACTTCAGGCTGTACAGCAAATTGCATGTGTGGTGCATTTGGTGTGCCTCCTATTTTTGGAGTGTTACTGATGCTATTGCCTCTTGCAGATCCTTCAGACGGCTGAACAGAAATTCCTTGAACAGCACCAAACTGGACATTGCTTGTCAGATCTATATTGTTTTTCGCATTGTGGAATTGCGATTCGAAGTTACCGGTTGTTGTTGTTGACAATTCTGTTGGCGGAGGTGGAGGGACGTCGGGATCCTTTACCGCAGGACCCCAGGATGCCGCTGACTTTGTCTCAGGCCACGCCCAGTTGCCCTTCGACGCGGTACCTGCTGATGAAGGCACTGATTTCCATGCTGGAGTGCCGCCACTTCCGGCGGCAGGTTCGATTATGTGATTAGTGTGTGAAGACTTTTGATTGATGTTGGCTATTGGCTGAACCTGTGTGTTCATAGATGATACCGACTTCTTTTTGCCAAAGAAATGACCAACTTTTAGCGCTTTCTCCTCTACTATTGCAGGTGCGATTCTTCTCAGTGATTGTCTTCCTCTAGCAAAACTGAACGGGCTGTTAATTCTTCCGGACAACTTGAACCGTGGTCTAATTACCCCTGATACTGCTCTCTTGTTTATTAAGTGTTTTGTGTATGTATTTAGTAGAGGTACTGTAAGGGGGCGTTTGCTGCTGAAAACTGTTCTACCAAAGAGAGGCTGAACTGGTCGAACATTGTCTCTGATCTTTTCAACTGTGTTTGATTCCGTCCCAATGATACCAGTATTGAGTGACCGGAAAGCATCAATCTGAAACAAATTCACATTTTTGTGAATATTCCCTCAAAATAAATTTAACTTTCCTTTCTAAGTTCAATTTTTTTTATAATAAACTGTGTTAATTAATTAATTATTCATTTTTAAATGGCGTTTCTATTTGTATTTAAGTCAATAAGTCAAATATAACAATGAAATAAGGCATTAAATATATTAATTAGCATATAATAGATTGGTGAACACGAAACATCTTACAAGCAGAAATCGTGCGTACTACAGTTTATTACTTGATATAATAATGTTAGATAATTAAGCATTCCTAAATATAAAATCACACACACATATAAATATATATTACACTAAGAATACACTTTGAATACAACGATTCCCTAGCAACCAGTCAGCTGATTTCACACACAATGACCAGTTCATATTATTATACACCATTGTACTATCAATAATATTCTTTCTAATTTAAAGCTAAAAAAGTACTTTTAACATTGCCATATTAGATACTAACTTCCGACTCGCATGCAAACGTCTTGCTTGGTAATCTCCGTGACATCAACTTGCATATTAAACTCAGAGAACTTTCAGAAATGAAAGGAATATCAAATGTTGGTTATTATTAGATTCTAGACATATGTTTTCGATTCAACATTTGAAATGTGTGTGTAGGCTGGAGTTCTGGCTGTTCCTTTCTTAGGATTTTGTGACTGATACTCGTATTAAACATATTAAAATCTACAAAAAAGTGTTGTAACCTTTTTTATTGCAGTTCATCGTAACGTAAATGTATGGAAAAATTGATTTTTTTTCGTGTTCATTGAGGAAATGATTAGCAGTAGCTGATCTAAATATCCTGTGGAACGCGTTAACATTCAATATATATCAATATCTCAAAGCAGATATTGATTTCCTTTACCAACTCCTGAGACATTGCATGAATCTCATTTTACAATTTCTAATTAAAAACAATGGGGAACATGTATAGTTCTTCCTACCTGTCGACTGGACAGCGAGATGCGGTCCCTCATCACATACCACATAACGCTCTCGTGACATGGCGGGGTCGTCAAACTACCCATGTAGTGATAGAAAGTTTGAGTGTCACGTGGCAGGAAATCCGTCAGCCGGAAGGAAAGTAGGTCAGAGGTCTTTCCTGCAAACATCATTACATGATACGAATCGGAGAAGATTTTACATCGTACTAAAACTGCCAAAAGAAACATGTAGAAAAAAGGTGCCTTTTTGAACATCTTGTTTGGGAGCCGAACGCCTAGCAAAGTAAACATTTGAATGCTCTGCATATCTTTGTATAAACTGCTTGTTACCAACAAAGTCGTAATGTATTTTCAAATCACCATACTAAAGCATTTTTCTTCTACAGTACTTTAACATTTTTAAATTCCCCGTGCTAAATATCGTAAAAAGTATATCCGTATCCCTTGTTTGATAATCAGCCTTTGATTTCCTCAAAGCAATTTTTGCTAATTATAGTGTATTTGTTATTCAATAAAATAAGGAAAGATGGGATAGTTTATGAATGTATTTCGATGAAAAATTAGGTAGGAGTCTAGAGTCATCTCTGTTGTACGTTACCATTATCGGATACTGTGTGAAGCGATCCAATAAGGTCTTCAAATATAGGATTATCTTCGGGCGAAACCTTAAACAAAATGTATTTCATAAGATTCAACAGAAAACACAAGAATAAGATGTGAAGAAGAATAAAATATTAAAACAGTTCTGTTCTACATCGAGAGCTGTGCCTGTAAGAATGCAGGTATCGATAGTCGCATGTAAAAGTAATCTTTTTTAATGCATACTTAAGTAGCTTACATTATGATCAACAATATAAAGTACACTTTAAATGATCTGTCATTGAATATTAGAGATTTTGTTTCATTCCTGCAACATGTACCCTCATACCAGATATCGTTATGCTCAGTCAATCAATATAATCGGGTTGTT